>BMAU01016068.1:0-10357 GCA_019973935.1 Trichonephila clavipes
ACAACACATTCCTTCCACAAAAATTCCGTTTCCTGTAAACAGGGCAAATGTAAAAACTGCAGTTGTAAGTTTGGGCACCGGCGACCTCCCATCACCATACAAGAATCCTAACAGCAATAGCTCGAAATTTGAAATACAATGTAGTTATATTTATAATAATGATTTTGTTTTATAATCGTAATATGTTAATGATAATTGTGTTTAGTAATAAATGAACTAGTCTATAATTGCTTAACATTTAATTTATATTGCTTCAAACTGTTAAAAGAATTTTCAAAGGGAAAAATAGTTAATTTTACTTATATAAACACTTTTTTTTCTTTTTATTGAATGTAACATGTGGACTAAACATATAATTTTTCTAATCTATTCGAAATCTGTTCAGATAGCCATTATTTTGTAAGATTACATTTTAAGAACTTCAACATTTTTTTTTTTTTGCATTTTATTGCCATTTTAAGAGGAATTTGCACGATACCTTTTTAATTAAGATCTTTTACACAAATCATTCCCAAAGTAGTCTATATGGACCTCCCAGGGTCTATGATAACCTGCAAGGGGTTCACGTCAGGAAAAAAACAATTTGGGGGTCAATGAGGTGTAAGTGGGGGTCTATGTGATATTAAATCTCATTAAGCTTGATCATGACTTTAATTTTAAAAGATAATTTAATTAAATGGAAAACAAATTTTACTTATTTAGCAGATTTATTTACTAAATTTAATGAGGTTAATTTGACCATACAAGGTGACAGCATAATTTTTTTAAGACAGGAACCATTTTAGCGTTTCTTTCCTGAGTATGTTCCAATGCTTCTTTCCTAAAGAAGCATAATACTGGAAGTCCGGAATTTTCTCAAATTAACCCAGAAAATCTGTCAGCTCGCTTTAACCTACGTTCAACATTTAACTGCCTTTTATTCAGATATTGAAACCAGGTTTGAGAATGCTTTGACTATGGTAATACCACAGTAGGCAATGAATTTATATGGTCATATTGAAAAAAAATGTCACATGACAACAGGAACTGATCGTGATATGCACCAATAAAGATTTTAAAGTTTAGAAACGGATGCCAGCAATTTTGGTTTTAAAAGGCAAATCTGTTATTTGTCCCGAGTTATGGAATATCGTGAGGAAGTTTTAAATTTTTTTTTCTAATAAGAAGGAGTTTCAGCGCAGTTGCCAAATTCCAAAACCAAAAAAAAAGAAACTGGACACTACTAACAGAGGAGATTTAAGGTTCAAGCTGACAAGATTGAGATACTAAATGTTGAAAATTTGTTATTGTAGCTCCAGATTCATCCCTCTCATTAAAATCAATTGTGTGATGTTTGGTTATTTTATTTAACAGTTATTTTATATATTAATTAACTTTTAAATTAATTAATTAACATATGCTTTTTAAACTTTAACTCTATACTTCATTATTTATAAATTGAATTCTTTTACAGTACTAGTAGTAGTACTAGCTATCAAAAAGACATTTAAATTGATAAATTTGCAAAAAATCAATATTATTTAAGCAGGGGTCTACCCCAAACCGAAAAGCATGGCAAGGGGTCTATGAGACAAAAAAGTTTAGGAACCTCTGTTTTACACGCACAATTTGAAGGAATATTTAATGCAGTCTAATAATTAATTATGTGAGTAATTAATTATATATATTACGTATATAATTAATCACGTGTATAATTATGTGTTTAATTAATTATATATATTATGTGTATAATTAATTATAAAAATACATAAAAAGTGTATATCTTTAAAATATTGGAAAACATTCTATATGCTACTAATAAAGTTCCTCAAAATGCATATTTCGAAAAATTTAAAAATTGAGTTAATAAATTATCTACAGTTTAATAGGAAGAAATTTTAAGAAAATATTTAAAAGACCAAGATTTTAAACCAAAAAAATACTATATTTTTAAAAAATGCAAATATTTAACTCAATGCAAAGATAGCCTTTAAATAAGTTGAAAAATTTCAGGCGTGAATTTTGAATTTCGAAAGATGATTATTAAATAGATAATTATTTTGAATATATAGTGATATCAAAATAACATAGAATCAGCAGCCCTAATAAGCAAAAAACAATGACTTTAAGCCTAAATAACTTTCAAAGCATTTTTAAAATTAAGTTTCAATCTTATTAAAATATGTTTTATTTGTGATTAACACATAAAGGCTTTAAATCTCAATCGTTCATATGCAACGAATACAAAATATAAAATACTTGGAATTACTATTTCAATATATCAAAAAAGTTTCAGAACATAACCACTCATCCAAGACATAAGTGAGAGGCTCTTAATCAGTGTTCCGTAGAACAATGGTACACTAAAAATTAAAAAGTCGGTGGTTTCAGTTTGCAATAGTTTTTGTTTACTGTTTCATTTTACTATTATGTTTCACAAAAATCCTTTAAAAATGCATTTTTCGTGATTATGAAAAGGTTTTAAAGCGTTCGTATGTATATTTAAGAAAAAATAAAATCTAGTAATAATAGGTTCCAATCTATAGCAATATTTAAAATCGTTAAAAAGGCAACAAAAGGATGTCAAAATTATAATAGAAATAAAAAGCAACAGTAAAAGGATTTAATTAAAGTTTTTATTGTAACAGAACAATAATTAATGTGAAAGACTATAGGTGCTTTTTTTTTTTGCTTGTTCCTAGTATAAAACTATTTAATTAAAGTGAAAGCAAAATGTGCATCACAGAAATAAAAATATGATGAACTGAATTTATAAGTTAATATTTAATTTATAATTTATAGTAGTCGAATACATGCATTAAAACCACTAAGGTATCAAGTAGGAGGGATATACGATACTTTACTTGCTGTTTGTAATAATTCGGAGATTGACAGCTCTATAAAGGCTTCTGGACTATTAAGGTGTTAAACAATTTAAGCCAGTGATACTCAACCTGTGGCCCGCCGGTCTTTTCTGAGTGGCCCGGTCATGGTCCATTGCACTAAGAAATTCAATGTTAGAGAACGATGTGCTAAAATTTAAGCAGGGAATAATAATTTTAATCCAGCAATTAAAATATGTCTGATTTTGTAATCTGTTTTTAATAGTAGAATATGAGGTAAAGTTGATAAAAGGAAATAGAAATTATATCATAAAATAAATGTTCGTGTGTGATAGAAAAGTTAATATAGTATTAACATAAAAGCCAAAAAATTAGTTTTACAAATTTTGTCAACGTTGATTTGGTCTTATAGTGTGTCTTTTCCATTATCCGCATGTTGCAGCCCGCATGAAATAACTGTCATGTTTATTAGGGGCGCGTGGAATACCTATCATGCCTTTACCCGGTGGTGTAACAAAGGTTGAGTACCCCTGATTTAAGCTCTTATGCTGCATTGTAATTTTGGTACAAAATCTTAAATTGTATCAATACTATAAGTAAGCTCTTGCAGATAAAAGACTATGATTTACTAAGCTATTGAGCTCTTGAAAAGTTGTAAATATTTTTCAAGGTTTTTGATTGGACACAGCCTTTAATGAAATGCTTTGCGATGCTTGAGAACACGCCAACGAAACTGACATACCGGCTAATTTTTGAGCTCCCAAGCCACGTCATAGAGTTCGAGTGATAAATATTAACGTCGCACTGTTCAGCTGCACGAGTGCTTTTCGCGACGGACCACGTAATTTTTAACCATGATCAAGTGACGCGGACGACACCTAAGCTGGCATCCCCCTTCCTAACTACCACACCACATCAGCGACTTCGACTATGAAGCACGAGAAGATCGATAGACGATCCTACTTTGAAATATAAGGCAGAGTTTTATTTTTTCTTATTAGATAAAGCTATCAATGCACTTGAATCCAGGTTTGATTTGATCCAGTACCCACACAGCAACTATTTCCAATTTTTATAATATTTGTGATTTAAAAATATACTCCTCAAAATGACGAACTAAAGTATTGTAAAGATCTAGAAACAGTGTTAACTGATGGGAATTCACCAGATATAAACGCGCTGAAACTGGCAGACGAGATAGTAGCGGTTTTGGCTTTTTGCTAAATAAAAAAGAAAGTCAATCGAGATTTTAAAAATTCAGATCGAACCTGGATTTTTGCTCCAAATCTCGGTATAGCTTTAAGGATATTGCTTACTCTCCCAATAAGTGTGGCAAGTGGAGAAGAGTTTCTCGAAAAATTAAAATTGATTAAAAAGTTTTACGCTCCTACTACCGAGGATCGGCTAAACAACTTGACAACAATAGCCATTGAACATGAACTGGCTGAAAAGAAATTAATGTTAAAGAAATTATTAAAAAAATCTCAGAATTAAAAGTGAAAAAGTTGAAACACTTTTAAGTTTTAACTCACGTTTTAAATGTATTTTTAATATGTAATTAAGTTTTAATATTTAGTGGTTCTATAATCTGTTTTTAGTATTTTTTTAATACCTGTATTTTATAATGATACACTAGAAATGACTCTTTTTTTTTCTGTACAATCCTAATTTATTTTAATTTAGTGCCAAAAATATAAATTAATAATTTTTTGTTAATCAATACTTTAACATTATTGTTAGCAATTTTTTTGCTCACGCTTTATTTTACCATTAAGAATGGGGAAGAAAGGTTTAGGGTTATATCATTTTTGAATTCTTGTTAGAAACGGGGGGCGGCATTTTACCTGTTTGCCCCGGGCGGCGAAACTGCTAGCGCCGGCCCTGATTTGTGCGCGTACAAACACACACAGAAATGCTGGTTATTGTCATGAGGGAAAAGAGAAAGCCCGAGCAACATCGGGCTAAACAGTGGAAGGAGGGAAGTCATTTTGAAAATGGTGATTAGAAGTTCCTGATTTTGTGAAAGAAAGGAAAATTTATAAAGTAGAGATAGCCCGTGCAACGCCGGGCCATTAAGCTAGTCTACTTGAGAAATAATTATAGCATGTTAAAAAGTAGTTTTTATCAAAGAGAAAAAAATAATTGTTTTTATGAGTGACAAAACAGTTAAAACAACGACAAAATTCAATTTTGGTTGCAAATATATTTCGAATAACTTTGCAGGTAATTTTGCTACCTTGCATGCCCATTATAAACTATTCGTTTGCGACTTTGCTTTTGTTCAAAATTACAATTTCTGATCTTGTATGCTACATTCTTCATTTTTGTTTGAAATTGTAAACATGACTGAAGAATTTAAAACCGCCTACGCTGCAAATCCCAGCAATGCAAGCAAAATCAATTGAAAGTGGAGTTCAGAGGAAATAAAATTTTTTTATCATCAACTTCAAGAAAACCCTCAAGAATCTATGAATCAATTTGTTGAAAAAATTTCTCAATGCTAAAAGTTCAATTTCTAAAAGATCAGCTTTTCCTTTGAAAAACAAAACAAAAGACAGCACATGGGATTCTTTAATGAAAAAAGAAAAGGCAGTGTTTCTAGAAAATTAACATTAATTTAATATAGAAGGTTGTTCACACTTTATGGAAACAATTTTTATAAGTTATTTTCTCATTTGCATTTGAGATAAAACTTTGGCAACTTTAGAATAATCATCTACTAATGTTTTCCTTTTCATTGGAATACAAAATAAGAGATTTCAAAAATGACTCTTAAAACTGATATATGGCTCAAAGATTAAGTAACTGAGCTTTCGAGGAGAAATATTTGTATCAAAAATTATAAAATGAATTTTGTCAAGATCTTGGTTACTGCAATTTAGTATAAAGGTATTTATAATTTATGAAATTTCAAAAGAGAAAAAAAACGTCTAGCGCTGAAAGTAAAAATGAAAACACATGACCATGAAAAGATTCATCCTAAGACAATTCAAATGCAAGCAACTATCAAGAAAGTGAAGTCTCCGATTCTAAAGGAAATCCGCCGACTAAAATTCATTGAATCGAAAGTAGGAATGTCTTCTGGCACTGTGGTGACAATTGTATAAAAAAATACCTGGCTGCTGAAAAATAGAAATATGTGGTACACACCATGAGGCATGGGTATATTTAAGTGACTGTAATAAAAAAGATCAATTTTCTATTGCTCAACTGACGGGAATGACTGTACAAATTAGCTTCATCAGTGCGCAGTAAAGTTCAAAAGGAATGCATGATAGTTGCAGGATTTTCTAACAAGGGTAAATTAAAAATCAAAAAGTCTGAAGTAAAAGCCAAAACTAATTCACTCTATTATCAGAAGAATATATTTGAACTAATTTTTGAAGCAGAAATTCCAATCTTATATGGAAAGAACATTAATAAAGGTGAGCTTCATATGGACAAAGCCTCTATAGTCACACGTCTATGTCAACTGCTGCTTATTTAGCAAAGAATCAGAAACAGGAATAAAGTGTATCCCATTTGATGAACTTTGTGTAAAATCACACTACCTTCTCCAATGAACTATTGCGCTTTTGAATAATTAAAACAGCCTTAAGATCTTGTCACACACTCATGTATCAGAAAACAACTAGAGTCTCTTTCAAACAAATGTATCAAGCAGCTCTAATGGTGAAGGTTGGCGTAAGCAAGAAATGCTCTCTGACATCAATCACGCCTTATCTTCTCTAAAAGTACATGCCGATTTTTCTCCTTCGGAAAACCAACATCCCATATTCTTTTATTTTGCTCCCGCTTTTGTGGACGGTAGTAAAAGAAATGGAGCATCATTCTGTTAAAAACATTTTACGCCATTAAAATACGAAACGCGATTTTTGATGCGTTTAACGAAGCCGGGCTGCCATCTTGTTTATGACGTAGGGAGTCGAAGAACCCTATTGGCTGGAACCGAGAGCAATTCTTTCGACTTATCGTGAAAAAGCTGTTCGAAACCGTTGCGTATCACCCAACTGGGCAAAAATCACCCCAAAGATTGCTTGAAAGAAAAATTGGTCCAAATACGTATACGCATGATTAGGCCTTTAGGAAAAAGCCATCCAAGCAGGCCAAACGTATTTTAGAAAACAGTTCATGAGAAATGGAGTAAAATTGCATGACAGTGCTAAGAAAATATTTACTTTCATGAAAAATTCGAGCTGGAGCTATTATCAAGAAGATCAGATAGAAGTAAATTGCGCCAAAAATACGGTATTTATTGATAAAATTAACTATTAAAATCGACCTTCCCGTATGAAAATAACATTGTTAAGATATATTTGTGGAAAAAAATTTGACTGTTAAATTGAACTGATAAAAATTCAATTCTCCCCAAAATATCCAACTTTTAATGGAACTTTCTGTAATAATTAAGTCTGAAATTTAAAATAAAGAATAATAATTATATTAAATAATAATACTTTTTATATTGAATTTATGCTTATTTTACTCAATATATCAGATTTTCAATTTTACATTCGTTGTCAAGAACAATTTTTTAGCTAAAAAGGCAAGGTTTTCTACTATGTGATTAAATTTTATGGAAATATACATCTAAATATTTTTTTTTTTTTTTCATGTAATCTATAAGTTTTATGAATTAAAATTAATTTTGATATTGATAAATTGTTCTTATGAATCCCAAATTCCTGCTACAGGGCATCCATAAGACAGTATATATAAGCAATATTTACATGTGTAATAATTTAATTAATTACAACAAAATAAACATGTTTAATGTGAAAACGCATAAGACGAAATATCGGTCAACATAAAATAATACAACGGTCCCCGAGAAACTACTATGAATTTTCATGCATTCTTTTTTCGCTTTATTCAAAACGAAAATTGTTAAACCCGAAAAGGTTTCGCTTCTGAAAGAACAAAATACGGAAAAACACCAGCCACGCAGGCAAGATTTAAGAGGGAAGTGAAATGAAGGACTTGGTTCGCAGTTTTTATTCTGTTTCAGAACTTTTTGCGAGCATAATAGCAAATCAAACTGCTATTTCGCTTAAAATGAAGATGGAGCTTCTTGGGTGTTGATCCAAAATTACATACGAAATGGCAATCTGTAAAATTTTCGAAGAGCGAACTGCGCATGATTAACAAATAATAAAAAAAAAAAAAAAAGAGTGAAAATTACAAAAATGTTTCAATATATCTGAATAAATAAAATGTTTTTTAATAAACTTAATTTTTGTCCAATATATATATATATATATATATATATATATATATATATATATATATATAGTAGGTGTTTTTAAAAAGGTATAGAACTTTTTTAAATTTCAATAAAACAACGATGTATTATTCGATTGACATGAATTTTTTTATTCGAAAGATAATCTTGTGGCATTACATTTTAAATATGATCAAGCAAGGCGTAGATTCGCCGAATGGGACCAAACGATTAGTTGCCGTTGTTCCCGATTTTCATAAGCGAATTTTGTTTAGCGATAAAGCGCACTTCTGGTTGAATGGCTACGTCAACAAACAAAACTGCGCATTTGGGTGAAGCTAATCCACAAGTGTATGTCGAAACACCGTTACATCCAGAAAAACTGACTGTTTGGTGCGCTTTATGGGCTGGTGGAATCATTGGTCCGTACTTCTTCAAAAACGATGAAGGCCACAACGTTACAGTCAATGGGGATCGGTATAGAGCCATGATTACTAACTTTTTCATTCCTGAATTGAACAATCATGATGTCCAGGAGCTGTGGTTCTAACAAGACGGCGCAACATGTCACACAGCTCGTGCCACAATCGATTTATTGAAAGACACATTTGGTGACCGCCTAATTTCACGTTTTGGACCTGTGAATTGGCCTCCAAGATCTTGTGATTTAACACCGCTAGACTATTTTCTGTGGGGCTATGTAAATTCATTGGTCAATGCGGATACCAAACGCTTGACTATTTGGAAGACAACATTCGCCGTGTTATTGCCGATATACGGCCACAAATGTTGGAAAAATCATCGAAAATTGGACGTCCAGATTGGACTACATCCAGCCAGCCGGCAGTCATATGCCAGAAATCATATTTAAAATGTAATGCCACAAGATTATTGAATAAAAAAAAAAAAAAATTCATGTCAATCGAATGATATCGTTGTTTTATTGTAACTTAAAGTTCTATACCTCTTTAAAAACACCCCTTATATATATATATATATATAGATACCTGAACCCCCTCCTTTTTATTTTTGCAACATCTTTAACATGAAAAAATATTTCAGTCGTCTAGTTTCAGAAGCGCGATTCCACTCATATTTATAAAAATTATTTATGGCCAACGAAAAAAGCAACTGTGGAGGATGTTACAAGATATAAATTCTTTTGCTTTAACCCCCAACCGTGGATAGCGGTCGAATATGTCTGTCAGTGTAAAGATGCTTCGAAAAATGGACTTCTCGCACTGATTTTTTCTGCCTTCTCAAGTAACGCTTTCAAAAGCGGATTAGCCGGCACTTTTCTGAAAACCTTTTCCCCTTTTAAGATTTAAACATCTTGAAAGATACGAGGGATGGAGGAAGCAACACAGCAGGAGTTTTATGGTTGCAGGGAACCCCCGTGTTTTTGACCCTGGGGCAATCGTAAAAAATCGGGAGAAATTTTTAGAACCCAAGAAGTGTTTGTTTGCTAGCTTGTATTTTAAAAGTTTTCAAAAGTCTCAACGCATAAGTAAAATATGTTACAATTCCTTGGTTTCATATTAATTTCAAACTGTAACAAGTTAGCGTGTCAGGGCAATCTGCTATTTTATATAGTTAGACAAATTATCTTTTAAAGTATACTCTTTTCACTTCATTTTTCTTATCTTAATCAATGCTTTCAGTTTTTGAAACATGATTATTTCATTATAAATGCCCCCAAAATAATACTAAAAACACCAAACACTTTAAAATTTGAAATCCCTTTTCTACTTTCCAACCACTAAAAATGAATAAATTTAAACTTCCTCAAATAATTTGAAACATTTTCTTACACTTGATAATAATAACAAAAAAAAAAAACTAATTAAGATCTATTAATTTTTTAGATTTTAAAGCCCAAGTGTTCAGGAAGCTTAGGTACAGTGCCTAGTTATATATTGTTAAAAATACACCGAATTAGTGACTTCTCTGAATTTTATGCTTGAACTTCAGTTTTTTTAGCATCAAAGACAACATGAGGTGAAGATTTTCACACATTTTTATAACTTGAATGTTTGAATAAATTGGTAATCAAAAATATATATTGAAACATTTACAGTAGACATTTATGCATATAATTAAACATAAAATCAATTTTAAATTCGAGCTATTCAAAAAAACATTCGAATTTTCTTCAAAAAATATCTATTTATGCAAAAACACTTCAACATTTATCTTTTCCAAGTCTAACTGAATAAGTAATTAAAATCTGGATATTTTTTGAAATCTCGGACACAGTATAAAGCTAGAAATTTTATGTTAGAAATTCCATTTGAAATTTCGGAAAAAATGTATC
>BMAU01016069.1:0-118123 GCA_019973935.1 Trichonephila clavipes
ATGATAACAAAAGAAAAGAGATATTAGAAATAAAGCAGGATATTTATAAATTGTTACATTATTATATTTTTTTTTTTTTCTTTTGAGATGTGCACATTCAAAAATTTAATTAAGGCCTTTTTATTAATACTTTATAATATCAGGTCGTATTCATCATAATTTTTCATAAAAATGTAATGTTTTAAAATTATGTGAAATAAAAAATTTAAAACTTCTGTTATGACAGGAAAAGTTTTTGTAACATTTTTCTTGAGTTTCCTTATAGAATTAATAATCTCTGAAAAGGGATCATTTATAAAATATATGGATTGAAATAATATGAAAATGCTATTATTTTTAAGAAAAAGATCTAGCTAATATTTTAAAGTGGGATTTTAAAGTGGGTATTTAAGCTTATAACAATTACTTATTTAGACTACTAAACTTTAAATGTTTTTTTCTCATTTAGTGGTTTTTCGTATGCAAAATGCTTCTCCTCCCACAATTATTTATCAATTACATTAATTGTTTTCCTCTGTGCTGTATATAATACATGTAATCAAATTAGAGATCATTTGCTGCAAAATGAAAACTTTTTTTTAAAAAAAAAAGAGTAAAGTGTCAAAGATTTTGTGATGATTTTTATTGAATTTCAGCATACATATCAGATTAGTTATTGTAAAATTGATCCCTAAAGTTGCTTAAAACGCTGTTATGAATATTAGAAAACAATTCAGGACAAAAAATTAATAAATACGTTACGTACTTTAAACACTTCAATTTTTTTAAAAACTTAAAATTTCTAAAACTGTGTGAATAATATGCCCAAAATTTCATCTGTGTGGGTATCATTTTCTTGAATAGAAACATAATATGGTATACTAAAATGTAATTTTTAAATGTATAATTTTTTAAAAAAAAACTGTTCAAAGGGAACTGTTTATAAACGAGAACCGATTCAGTTTAGAGTGTAACGCCCAGCGTATTTTGATATTGCGAGAAAGAGGCACTCGAAGTAACCCAATATTAGTTCAGGAAATATCACAAAGACTAGCGAAAACAAAAATTTCATGAGTTAAGACATTTTGTTTTAAGGAATTTTAAGCTCAAGGCAAGATAAATAAATAAAGAACTTTACGTATCTAAGTTATATGAGTGTTTTAAGAGGTAAAAGCATTTAATGGCATGCGCTGGTGTCACGTAGCCGTACTAAAATGCATAGCATTCAGAATGGCAATTCGACAGCTCAAACGGGATCCTAAGACCCCATGACCTACCTTACGCCACAGCCATTGGTGATTCCTTTCTTTTAAATCAGTATAATACCAGCTGTCATACAGTTCGTCTTGCGAAGAACTGTCTTGTAGCTGAAACAATACAGTCCATTGAGTGATCAGTGTGCATTCTCCTATCCTAAATTTTATTCAGCATGTTTGGGACTCAATCGAGTGACGCATTCATAGAGAACACTGACTTCGCTCCGGGGGCGTGTAGAGAAAAAGAGACTTCTTGTAGAGAAAAAGAGTATTTCCTAAAAATTCATTGCATCCATGCCAAATAGGTGTGTGGCAATTTTAGCAGTTCGAAGGAAATGAACATTATGTTAACATATATTAAACATTCTGTATCAATTTTAAACTACCAGTTTTTTGTTATTTATATATAAATAAATTGTTGGCCTGAAACAGTATTTTATATTCTTCATACCATTCTAAAAAATTAAAGTTCCCATATAATTTATTTTTGCTTCTTTTTTTTGTTTTGGTTTTCTTTACACCTGTATTCTCCACTTTATGTACATACATGGATATCCTGCAACAGTTTCTTTAATTTTTTTTGCTTGCTCCCCAATTTTTTTTTTTAGCAGTATGACATTAATTCAAACAAATTCTTCATAAATAGTCGTTATTTAAATAGATAAAAAATTAAAATAACTACATTAGAGACTATTATTTTTATATGTTATATCAGCATTAGAGTTAATTTACTTAATATATTCTGAAAAATAATATCTTGAACTGATCTCAAAAAGAAATAATTTATTAGAAAATGGCGTTATATATATATCCCCATTTTTCAAAATATTTATTAATTAAAACATATTGAAATATTTTATCATTTACAGCAGCCAATATTTAAATTTTAATAATATTTGAGTTTTGAAAATAATATGTACTTTATATCTGACAATTGCTTATTTATGTATAAATTAATTTAGTTTGAAATTTTAAAAATGTATGATCCCTCTTAATAAATGTTAAGCACAGTATTTGGGAAATTTATTTTGAAGTAAGCAATAAAAATAAAACCATCATTAATAAATTTAATTTTTAAGAATTTTTCAAAAATGTCGGAGGATGTTTACTTACTCAGGAGGAAAATAAATGTGTTGTGAAATTGGTATTAAAAAATAGTGTTGAAGCAAATTAAGTTCATGAAGAGTCAATCACAAGAAAGTATTTAAGTTGTTGACTTTTGTATACATTACCATCATAAGAGTTATATTCATGTGTTACTTATACATGAAAAAATAATTTTTTCCCTCCATAAACAAAATAATAAACGTTTTTTTTTAAATTTTTTTATAAGTTGAAATCTTTGCAGAAAGTTTAGTGAAAATGTTCTAATTTCAATAGACTTACGAATTTCAATAGAAGTGGTACGTTACTAGGATTGTCTCAGTTTTGGCATTTCATAGTTTCAATCAAAGATTGTCTTTGTCCATAACATTGAGATAATAACTAAAAGCAAATTATATGTGTGAAATGTAAATATTTTTTTCAGTACTAAACATCATTTCACTTTCCTAATCATATATTCTTAAAATCTATTTTAATTACATCTAGCTGTGTACATTCTTATCTCTCTCTCTATATATATATATTATTTCACTGACAGTTGAATTATTCAAAATGCTTTTTTAACAAATGAGTGGTCACATAGAGCACTGAGTCACCCCAGGCCAACGAAATCTTTCATTGTCAAAAACTTGCCAGTATCCTCCTATATGAAAATTTTCAAGGAAGCTAAAATATATTAGTGACATATATCTCACTGTTTTGGGAGTAGCAAACATTTTTTTTACTATTTTAAAGGTACTTAGGGTGATTGAATTCCACGCGCGACCATTTTTGTTCCAAAATATTTTCTACGATCAGGCTACTTTTTTCCCTTGTGAACGACTAATAGTTTGAATTGCCGTGTTGCAGGACTCATTAAGGCCTGTAAAAGTAAAGGAACAGAATAAAAGAATAATAATAATGGGCATCTGTAATATCTATTGGATGAAGTTGAAACTGATCCAGCAAGGGATGCACCTAATGAAACAACGTTTATTAATTATGATAGCGATAGTGAATTTGAGAAAAACGATTAACGTAAAATGTTTGATTAGAAATAATAATTTTGAAATTCTACCTAAGACACCGAGAAAGATACAAAGCCACAAGTGTACCATAAGGCACACTGTGCCCTTTCAAAAAGTCACAGACAAGAAAAAACTTCAAGATTCTACTTTTCAATTATTAAAGGACAATAAAACTACAATAATTTGGATAAAATATGACAGTTTTGTCTGTAACTATCGTCACTATAACGTTAACGAAAAATGTCTGTGATTTGTGTCATTTTATTTCAGACATGCATATTTGAAACTGTTAAATTCAGTATGATTGGATTTTTTTCTCAAATTATCAAAGAAAAAAATTAAAACTCTTTAAAAGTATATGTAAGTACATTTGTTCCTTATTTATTTATTGACTGGAATTATGATTTTTATCGTGGACAATAAAAATAATTATATAGAAAGAATTGGGGTGGCTCCACTAACGTAAGTATCAAGTGCGCGATTTCTCCCGGGTTTAGGATGATAATATAAATCCTATTAGGTTTGATATTCTATGTATTTAAAGATTCGTCTTTTGAATGAACTTAGTTTTTAACCCTTAGTTAGTAACTAGTTACTAATCCTTATTTATTACATTAAAAATTAGCATAATTCACTTTTAAGAAATCGTTCTTGACATATGTGTACTACACCTAAGGTAATATATATTTCTTTTACTATGCAAATACTGTCATCATTGAGATAATTGATAGAAATAATTAAAGAAGAAACTCATGATTTATGTCCTTTTAATGTACCAGTTTTAACCAAGATGTTCTCCTTAGTTTATTTGTTTTCGAAATAATGAGATACAGGTGTTGAACTTTTTTTCCGGTAATATTGATATTTTTCAAGAAATATTCGAAAGTAATTTTAATTTATACTGATTAGTTTGATAAATAAAACTCTACAAAAACTTAATCTGCATATAAAATATATCAAAGATATTTGTGCTTAGTTTTTTTTTCTGAAAGTTTGTCAAAGAGTTTGAAGATATTTTTTTTTTCAATTATAAAACTTACAAGCCAATAAAATTTAAATACTAACTTTTCCATTGACTTATTTTCAAAGTTAAGAATCAATACTTATTTTCAATTCAATTTAAGAACTGCCATAGGTAAAACAAGTCTCACATACCAGAAATGAAAAAGAAAATTAAAGATGAAATTGGATTCATACTTTACGCATTACGGTCCATCTGTATGAACTCAAAATGTACATAGACTTATTTCATTGCTTTTTGAGGAATTTTATTTCAAAATTAAGAAATTACTTCAGATGAAGATTTATTTTAATCTTTGCTACGATTCAACAATTGAAGTTTATTGTAATTTTTTGAAGAATTTTAAAAAAATGAAAAAATAGTTTTATGTATAAAAATTTTAAAATTCGATTTAAACATGAAAATAAATGCAAGGGTTTGCTTTTGTTCATAACTTTTCCAAACATTTTGTTGAATCTTGTTTAATAATCATACAGAAAATAAAATAACTATATACATCCTGAAAAAATTATTAACTAAAATTTTCAAAAACAAATAAGCTTTCAAATTAAGTATAAATTAAAATTTCGCAGTTAAAGTGGAAGGAAATTTATGAGACTTGTACATGTTGTTACTCAATTATTGAAAAAAAATCATTATACATATTTAATAAATTTCAACAGAAAATTTACTTGAAAGTGTTTTTTTTTTGTATATTTCATTCCTCCTTTAACATCAGTCATTTATCTATCTCGTATATCATCATTGTTCTATGCTTACGTTGATAAATAAAATATTTCTTGAAAATTTGAAATAAAAATGTTTTGTGAAGAGCTTTAAAAGAAATGATGATACTGATACCTTAAATTCATAAAGTATACATTTATATTGTTTCATTATTGATTCATAAAGTGTTATTTTTAGGAGTAAGGATCTTTGTTTTGACAAGAAATATGTTTTCGGAATGCCTTAATTTCATGTATCTATCACGTACTTTCTTACCTGTCTTAAAAGTACATTTTTTATCATTATTAGAGCATGATGGATTAAGAAATCCAACTAGTTTAAAATCACCATCTTCATTAAAAAAATCTAAATTTATTGTATAGTCTATTTCTGTAGCCTGTTTAATAAGCTTTCTAAGACTATCGTACTTTTAACTATGAGTCAGTTAGAAAAAAAATTATAGCTGTTTTTGTTTGAGTTAGTAAGCCCAAATCAAATCCGGAAATGTGAGTTTTAGGCTGATTTTCACTGGCAAAATGAGAATTTTATTCATTTAAAATAGTTTAACGATTTTTTTTATGTTTAGTAAACATTTTTTCACTTTATAAATGTTTTAATAAATATATTTTGCTTTAAAATAGGCAACAGTTAACTGATTCCAATGTTGGTTTTGATTTAAACGAGTTGCTTTCTTTTTATCATTTGTGATTAAAACTAGATATCTTTATAACGTTTTATTAGCATGTTTATATAGAGTAATAGTTATTTCTAATTAAATTAAAGTTGTCATGCCAAAAACAAGATCAATGAGGCCAAAAAAGAAGAGATTTCCTGTGAGCAATGTTTGTTGGAGAAATGTCGTTAGAAATATCAACGGATCTTCCAAATTCAGTCATTAATTCTATTAAAAAGACTTATAAGGAACTTTGTGATCAAAATATCCTAAGAAAATGTCTTCACGGGAAAGCTCAGAACTGCAATGAAAGTCTTAACAATGTCACGTGGAGTATAATACCGAAAGACAACTTTGTTAAGCAACAAACAGTCCGTTTAAGTAATTATATCGGAATAATGCTTTTTAATTCCGGGTTCGCTGGTCTATTACCTCTACTTCGAAAGTTAGGAATAAAATTATGTTCTGAAATGAAAGGATATTTTTGGTGCGTCGACAAAACGAGAATGGTTGAGTCTACGAAGCATTCTAAACCAGATAAGAAACTGTCTCGTGAAAAAGAAAGGTCCTTCAAAACTGCAAAAATTTGAAGTTGAGGTTCACTAAGGCCTAACATACAAATCTGGAGAGTTTTAAAACCAGCCTAAATGATTAAAAAGTTTTATTGCAAATATAAACATTATTTTGTATTTTGTGAAGAATGTTATTTTTGAGCATAATGGTTAACGGTAAGAGTGATATTTCTTAAAGTAAATGAAATATTCTTATGAAAATTTTTGAATTTGTTATTTGTATTATAATTAATATTTTCTACTAAAAGCTAAGGGTAATTTTTCAATTAAGGTATTTTTTTATGTAATTTTAAATGAAAAATTTTTTAAGAAAATTCTGGGTGTTTTAATCTTGAACACTTTATTTCATAATTTTACAGTAGAATTTGAGCTTTTTAGTATAAAGCATAGTTAAACGTTAAAGAATTGTTTTTCTGCAAATATTTTATTTATTTTTGTGATATATATATTTTTTAAAGTTGTCTGCAAAAGAGAATATTTTTGTAATATTTTGGTAGAAATTTCTCAATATTTTAAAAAATAATATTTCAAAAAATTTTTGCTGTATTTTCATAGTTTTGAAACATACTTAATTAAAAAGAATAACCACTAAATGATTATTTAAGTTATATTTTAGAAAATTGTCTCCGAACCCAGTCGGATACCTTAAAAAAATGTAATAAAACACTTCGAAATTTATCTTGATGAAAGTAATGCTTTACAGATTCTTGGATATCACTTTAATTATTTTTTATATAGATTTAAAACATTTTTGCTTTGATACCTACTTTTTTAAAATTTTCCACATGAATCATGTTTTCTTTTGATTTTTTTAGTGTATTTCGATGGATTGTGCTAAATTTTCATTTAGAGTTTTTTTATCAAGATTTCTACAGAATAAAAAGTTAGTTTTAATTTAGCAGATTTTTTTTGAAGTTATTAACTTACTTTCTTTACTTTAAATCCTATTTAACCTACTTTTGTCTTTTCATCATATTTAATGTACGCTCAACATTGTTTATTTGCTTAAAATATTGACAAGATTCACTGTGCAAAGTAAACCATCCAAATGCATTACAAATTACCGAAAAATACACTTACTGGCACAGTGACAACTGGAAATATATAAAACATGCTTAAGTGAAACTCATTCCCAATTTACGTTTACACTCTTAAGAAGCTGTGGGAGAGATAACCATTTTCTTGGAGAGCAATTGCTCAACTAAGACATTTTGTAATTCTTACGAAGCTTGGAAACCGAGCAGAATATATCATCTGAATTTCGATCAACTCAAATGTTTCTGACATGGCGGGATTAATGGCAGGATGGAAAAGAAGGAAATCGCCTGACAGTGATTGATATGCTTCGGTGCAGAAGCAAAAATGTGAACTTCCAGGGGATAAAGAGATGAGAGCAAAAAAAGGCGAACTGATAATAACCTGAAAGATATTTCAAAACCTTGCTGGAAAGTAACATTATCATGGCTAGTGGATTTTTTTATCGCTATTGAACCACTTGTTTTCGATAGTGTTTGTAATGGCTGTTAGAGATATTGCCAGATTGGTGCAGTTGCCGAAGTAGCTGTAATAAATGAGAAGAGATGGGAAAAGTTGATTTCCACCCACATTGAAAAAGAATAAACGAAAGACCACTGATTGAGCAAAAGTCGAAAGTTATGAATTTTTCTTTCATGAATCCACACTAGAAGAGCAGTTCTATTCAATTTACTTGCATTCATTCTCCAATATTTTTTATAGTAACTTCGAATGACTTTCAGAAAAACATTCATTTTATTTATTTCATTTCTTTATATTTTGTGAATTTTTTCCTTGAACCAAGAATTTAAATTATATTGAATAATAAAAATCTAATTAATGAATTTTTATACAGCTAACTTTTGTGTACTTGGGATTTAACGACTTTTCAAATAGAGATCCGATTGTAGTTTTTTCAATAATGAAGTAGAAATAAATTTTAAAAAATCCACATAGCAAAGGCATATGAGGAGACACTGATAAATACATTTTATAGTAGTTGTAATATGATAATTTTCAATTGAATAAAAAATTAGGAAGTTTATTTTATAAGTTGTGATTATTTTAAAGTTTTTTCAAATATTGTTTTCCAAGAGAAGATAATCATTTTTCCTCCCTAATTCCCTTCTTTCAATTTGTATTTGTATGCATAAGTTACTAAACTCATCAGATATATATGAATAAGTAATATTAGCATAAAGAAAATGCATGGTAGTAAGTAAAATATGGATCCTTGATAACATAAAATGGACCACTTTCCTTAACATAGACAACATATTCAATGAGAATGTAAATGGTTATAACGTTTGCTTTCAACTGGCATCATCTGGGACAATTTATCATAGACCCAGTTTATATTGATTAAACTCAAACTATGAGGTATATGAATAGCTGATCTGTATGTATCATTCTGAAGATATTTCTGATATTTCTCATACGAAATTCTAATCGTAAAAACATCGAAATTATAAAAAAGTTGTAAAATTATAAATTTATATACGTTATGTAAAATTTAAAAAATGAAAAATATGTCTTAATTTTAATAAATATTGTAATATAGTCATAAAAAAATAGGTTAAGAATTGAATATTGATAAAAAAAAGGGAAAACATGAATACATTTCCTAAAACCAGTGTTGTGATGTAAATATATATGGAAGGCTCTATATGCAGTGTGTTTAACCACACAGTTGGGGTCATTAATAATTTAGTAAAATAAGATATTTTTATTAGGAAATACATTTTTCCATGCACAATAAGTACGTGAGATTTGTTACATGTCTTAAATAAAGTAGTTTAATAAGAAATAATTAATAACATATTTCATGAGAGAAAGAGTAATAATTTTTTACAAATTTATTATTTTAAAAATGAAAAAGAATCAAGTCTTTATATATATATATATATATTATATATATATATATATATATATATATATATATATATATATACATATATATAAGAATAATATAAATGAAGCTTTAACATGAAATGAAATAAGATGCATACGTAAAAGAGACCATTTGGAAAATGTTTTATAGTTGAAACATTAGAAATACTCAAAGTTTTTTAATGAATTTCAAAGATAAATTTTACACTTTAAAATTTTTATTTAAGGAAACTTTAGAAAAACAAAAAGCGTCAATTTTATTGAGTGAATGATTATAAACCATGCGCTGTGTGTAAATCTGCATACATTTTATCAGTTATAAAAAAGCAAAGAGTAAATAGATAAGTTTCATGTTTGTTTAACCTTATAAATGAAAAGTTCAGATTTCAAATTCAACGTACTGAAGTGTGAGTTTTATGAATAGTTTTTTTGAACTTAGCCTACCATCTTCTCAAAAGATATGATTTATTTTGAATGCTATAAAATCGTTAAATAATAATGGAAATTTAATTGAAATACTTTAACCAGAAAAATTGAAGATATTATTTAACTTAATGAAGGGCCTCTGAATCTCTAACCTGCCTCTAACCTGCCTCTAAACTAAAGTAAAATTTGGGCACATTAATGTTTTTTATAGAATGAAAAATTTTTACTTGGATTACAGTTTCTTAGACTAAAAATAAGTTTCAAGCTAAAATTTATACAAGATGATGCATGTTATAATTCACAAGAAGCCTATCGTACATAATATATCATGTAAGTTATGTGACTGTTCTTGAAAAGGAAAAGGAAAATTCACTGGTTCTGTAACTTATTATGATATGATGTTTTAAGAAAACAGCTAGTGTAAATGATGAAGCTAATCTGCAATAACCAGTGGCGTATTTTAAATATTGACTCATGTCTAGTTCTTCGATTCGATGGCGGATACTCCTTCAAATTTCCCGTAAATATATTCCCCTATTATTCATTCTTATCCCGCAATAATATATTACATCATAAATATTAATTCAAGAAAACAAATTTATCCTCACACGAAGAAGCTTTCCTCATAACATTGAATAAAAAGACATGTATGAAGGTTGTTTCATGTTATGGAGAGCAGGAAATGTGCTCATCCTTACTCTTCTCTTTTAAATCTTCTCCTTAAAAGAAGTTCGTTATTTACATTTTAAAAGGGTTAAGCCATTTCGGTTTTTCTCCTTCTAAACACCTGCGTTATTTTTATGTTAAAATAATAGTCTTTTCAGTATTTGAGAGCGCTTCGGAAAAAAAGGAACTTTTCTTTCATACATATTTTAGACGCAATGCATTTTACATGAGTTTGGTGCTCGGGGAAAATTGGAGCGAAGCGCCAAGCGTGTCCAAAGCATGAGGGTTTCACAATAATAATAATGATGATTATGATAAAGAGAACTGCATGAAGTGCCGCGCATGAATCAAAGGCTGTGAGAATCTGTAAGGAATTTTTAGACTATAATAGAACGTCTTGATATTAAGCTGTCACAGATTCCAACACAGGATTTAATGTTTTGACATCTCTAGTACATTATCTCACATAATGTCTTACTTATTTATTTAAATAGTAAGTGTTTCATATAAATTTTTCTGACATAAATTGAGTCTGAAAATCGTGTGTGATTCATTTATTTTAAGAGTGGTTTTGCAGGAAAACATTCTAATTAAAATCATCATATGTCTCAAGTAGCTATAAGAATAAGTTTAATATTGTTAAAATAACTGTATTTTTTTACATAAAAACATTGAAAAATATTTAAAGTTATCTTTAGTAAAACTTTTAATATTTAATTTCATAAATTACACTTTAAGTACAAATTTGAAGAGATTTAAAATAAAATTACGTTACAGAGACATTGTATAGTGATATATTTGCTTTGCAATAAATTTTACTAATTTAATTTGAAAATCGAAGCATGTGGTATCTTTTTGTTACAAAATAACTTGTCTTTGACTTCTTAAAAATATGATTTTAAATCATATGTTAAAAGAATTCATACCATATGAACATTGTATAAATGGAATTGGAAAAGCTTAATCAATTCAATATTTATCACAGGTAATAAAATAAAAATGGCTGGGTGAATTGATAAAATATTATACTATTTGTTGTACACTATTTTTGATACTTAACTCTATTCATTTCATTAAAAGTAATACTCTTACGCTTATATATATGTAATCCTAAAACTGATTTTTAATAAAAATAATCCTCTTGCACACTATTTGGAATATAAATATTTATACGTGTATATACATAGGTAGAGTTGCAGTAATCATGGTCAGAAAAGATGTTTCATACACACACAAACCTATCTTAGAAGATTTATAGATATTCTCATTATTTCTAATACCACTCTAATCAGTAAGATCTTTGTCAGCAACTTTTCTACTGAGAATCAACCATAATGATTAACGAGCCATAGAATTTGCGATGTCATTGTGATAGGGATGTTACGTAAAAGGATTTCATATTAAGCTGTTATGTATTGTTGCACACAGGACAACTGAAAACATTTTTGAAATTAAATATCAATATGGCATTGTTTAAATATTAAAATTTTACAATGGGAAACGTTTGCCTAAAATTTAAAATTATATTACGGAGGAAATTTAATGCAATATTTTATATAAGTCCATAATATTTATATATGTTTGACGAGGAATAGTCTTATTTTTGCTACAAAAAATCATCTAAACTCAATCAATTTTTTAAAAAAAATAACACAATAAATTATTGTCCAAATATTATTTAAATTGAATTCATTAATTTAAAAATTAAGTAAATATGAACAAACTACTCATGAATTACATGTTAATTTATCAAGAAACTAATAAAATTGGATTATGCCAACACTGGCATAAAATAATCAAAGGCTAGCCTGTTTTGAGAAGCTCCTTATAAAAATAGAGTACAATGATAAAAAAAAATGTTGCTCATATTAAAGTTAACAAGAAATTTTAATAAAATCTTATGAAATAATTTTGCCTATTTTTTAAGAAATGGAAAGAGATAGTAAACATAAAAAATGGGAATATTTTTTTTATGTTTGGTGGTGTTCAACAGTTGGTAACAAACTACTGTTTGTCCCGGCCAGGATTGTTATGTATCCCGATTTTTTGAGACGTTAGCCAAACAAAGGGTCAAAAATAGAATTGTTTTCAACAGATGCTGCTAGATGTTTTGATGTGCATCATAAGGGTTTCTAAATTTGAGTTCACATGTACAAAAAACAGTTTTCATGTCGGTCACCGCCATGCATTTTAGTAAGAAAAATTACTTTCCATTCATTTGGATGGAAAGAGAGGCAACATTATGCTTCACATGATTTAAGATAATTTTGCCTTAACAACGACAGTACCTGCCATTGCGTCAAGCAGACATCTTCACAATCAAGGATTTCATGTAATACGACGATTTGCGTGTGTACCTCTTAATCGAACACACATAAGTGCCAGTTTACATTGGGAAAGGAAGCACATTTACTGGAGCACACAGCAATGGGCTTCGTACTTTGCAGTTAGTCCCAATTTACTTTGTTTAGTAATTCAAATCGATGGTTGATCTAGATAGAACAATGCTCAGGGTACTACCAATTTAACCTTGTTCAAAGTTCAGTTATAGAGCAGGTGCAATCCTGTTTATTGCAGAATATCATTGGATTATTACATTAAATTGCTTATAGTTCATTAAAACTTCTGACAGCAGTAAAATATCGAAATGCAGTTTTTCTAATTTTATTGCTTCATATATTGGTACTTTGGTTAATTTTTCTTAACATATTATAATATCCGGTCTTATTGTGCTACGGCAGCGATAACTCAATGTATCATAGTCACGAGTTATTGATGGATATCGGAGCTGCCAATTCGTAGATTGAAGAACCAATGTCAATTTCATGAAGCTAAATTTGTTAACAGATATTATAAGGATCAGAGTTTAGAATAAATAAACTAACCACTTAAATCTTTGGCTTTAATCTAACAGAGTAGCTTTGAGACTTAAAATTTATTTCACATAATTTCTTTTTGTCCCTGGAAATGCTGTGCTTCTACACTTTTTGAGATTCTGATCATTCAGCCACCTTCCATAAATGAATTATTTTCATCAAACACTTTCATAACCTTTTCAATCGTTGGAATTTATGAAAGACAACAATGTCATTTTCGTTGGCTTTTTAAATAGCTTAAGTAACAAAGTATAGCCATATACAGTGAACAAAAAAGAATAACAATGCATTTATCAATGATTAGAATTCAATGCAAATTTGTGCAAGTTCCTTGCTTTTGCTTGGCCGCAGCATTAAAATCAGTGGTAGCGGGAAAGTACTAATCTGAATTATTTAAAATTATAAACCGTAAACTCCATTGTGCAAGTTTCTTGCTTTTATTTATATTTTTCCAGTACAGTACGCTATGAAATCCTCATGTTATTTTTACCTCATACATATACTATATATATCCGTACAACATTATTGTAAGCTCAAGATACATACAATAAATGTCTTATAGACTACAACTACATAAGCACTGAAAAAACCAAACGATTTACAGTTGGAATTCTAAATGCTCCATATTTGAGAACGGTACGTGCTGACTCATGAAAATTAGGAGAAAGAGACAGAGATTAAGTAAATGAATATCGATGAATCACCAAAGTAAAAGGTCTTATTCAACAAAAACAAGTTAAACCCTTCATCATTGCAACTGGACAAATTTGCGAACTGCATTAGCAGAGTATCCTTCTCACTGTAGATGAAATTTGAATGATTGGAGATTTCTCCGAGTTGTTTTTATAATGTACAAATCTACAGGTGTTTTGAATAAGTGAGTCTTCATCGAAATTATTTTTGTCTTGAAATAGCTGTTGGTGGAACAGTTGTTGAAAGATATCACAATGAATGCATGTTTAAATGCCAAATACTCGTCGGTCAACTTTTGAGGTTTTTGTCTTTATTTAATTTGCCTTCTTCTGCCCCACGTATGCAAAGCATTTTAACCTTTATCTGGTTCATCAACTCAGCTATCACATTGTATATATATATACACCGCTCAAAACAATCAGGGGAGCACATGATTTTAACAAAAGTAAGCACAGATGTATACCAATAAGTAACATAAAATGAATCATCTATAATGTAAAGCCTACAAGGAAACGAAAGAAAAAAACTTTATATGCAAATCAGTTCATGACGTCAAAAACCAGAAAAAGGAGATAAGGGCAGAAATCGGGATGTTAAAAAAACGTCTGTTTTATTGCCGTAACTGTGAAATTCGATTGCGCGGTATTTTTTCTTGAGACAAGGTTACTTGAGAATGTCTCAACAACGTGATTTACCGGAATCCCCATGGCATGGCCTGTTATAGGCAGACTGGAATCCGCGCAAACACAACGTAGTGTCGCGGACGCTGTTGAAGTCGCCAGAAGTGTTGTTGAAAGGCTGTGGAATCGATTCCAAGAAACAGGAAATGTTAGACGTCGACCAGGGGCAGGTCGGCCCCTTGCCATTACATCAACTGATGACCGGTATATACAGTTAACAGCCCGTCGAAACAGAACAGAGAATGCTACGTAGCTGCAAAGACAGTTGCTCTTGGCAACAGGACGAAGGGTGTCCAGCCAAACAGTACGTAATCGACTTCATGAGGGAGGGCTCTATGCACGTAGGCCAATGGTCTGCATTCCGTTGACCCCACGCCACCGTGCGGCCCGAAGAAGATGGGCTGCTGAACATCGAGATTGGGAGCAGCATGATTGGAGCCAGTGCTGTTTACAGACGAGTCCCGATTCAGTCAAGAGTGTGACACCCGACGTGTTCTTGTATGGAGGGACAGGGGCACTCGAAATAACCCCGCATTCGTCCGTGAAAGGTCACAACACAGAAGAGCTGGTTGGATGATATGGGGTGGAATCAGCATAGGCGAACGTACGGACCTGCATATCATTCGGAATGGCACTTTGACGGGCCGAAGGTATGCAGACGAGATACTTCGACCTCATGTCATCTCTTACGCTGGAGCCATTGGAAATTCCTTTGTTTTCCAGGATGATAATGCCCGACCACATAGAGCTCGTCTGGTGGAGAACATGCTTGAAGCTGAAACAATACAGCGTATGAAATGGCCAGCGTGCTCTCCTGACTTGAATCCAATCGAGCATGTTTGAGGCATGCTCGGACGACGCATTGCTGCGCGAGGAGACCACACGCCCTATTAAAACTCATGCATCATGTCTAAACAGTACCTTTTCTTATCGTTTACATGTAACCAAATTGTTGCCCTAAATCATATTTTCATGTTTTTTTCCATATTTTCAAAGAATTAAATCTTAATTCCAAATTTTTTTACGTATTTTTTCTGTATTGCGCATTGATACGCGTGTACTATGCATTGTATGCCAATACGTGGCTGTCTCACACGGTTTTCTTCTTTTTTTTGTTTGCTCCCCTAATTGTTTTGACAGTATATATATATATATATATATATATATATATATATATATATATATTTGTGTGTGTGTGTGGTGTATATCCTTTAGTACGTTTGCATATTCGCAGGGATACAAACAGTCTTCTGGAAATATAATAGAATTCACACCAAAAATCTACTAACAATAATGTAATTAAATTTCATTAAACTATAATTAAAAAATTCTAAGGAAGAATACAGGTTTAAGAAAGTTTAAAGAAACCAAACGAAATGCATGCAACTTCTAATTTTTATCTTCTAAGAACTTCAGCTTGGCATGAGCTCTCTTTTGCGCAGTTATCAAATGCCGCTAAGATTATTCAGACGGCGCTCTTTGGCAGTATTGAAAGATGATCTCATACGTTAAAAGTTATAATGGACTAATTTTGTGATACATGAGATTGTAACGGGTCTATCCGCATTCTTTCTACTAATAGCCCTCTTGGTGAATAATGGGTATTTAAAATGCATTCTATTAAAAAACATCCACCCGAAGAAAAAGATGTGATTATGTAAATCAAAACTAGTTTATAACGATTAAACTTTCGAAATAGATGGAGAGAAGTTAGACTGTTATAGGATAGCAGTGATTGATTAATTAGCTAGGTGAGAGAAATTTGTAGTTTATTTGATTAATATTAAGATTGGAGATTTTGTGAATTAAGCGTTAAATTGAATTAGTTTGATTTGAATTAGAAAGTGGACGTGTTCTTTGTAAGTTATCTAATTTAATATTAATCTCCAATTACCTCGACTTCCTCTTGGCGCTTCCATATTTAGTAATCGGTGCATTTCTTCATTTGGGCTATTCAATTTGTGTCGTTGATAATTGTGAATAAATAGTGTTTGTTTTGAATTTGGCTTATATTCCTTCCGACTTTCTCACACTAATGGACAGTACAATACGTCCATTACAAGATAACTGCTCTCAGAATTTAATTGACAAAAAACAACTTACAATAGTAATGCATCATTATTCTTCTTTCAATTTTTGGTTTAAAAAAATAGATATATTCCCAATGATTAAATATATTTTACAATAAAAAACAGTTGCTACGATTCCTTTAAGCTTTGATCATCAATAATAGAGAGCATAAGTATTCCACTAAATGCGAATTAAGAGTTTTCTTTATTGATATTTACAGTCCACTCTACTTTCAACCTAAAATTCAACTCAGCAAACATTCTAGGAGAGTATTTTATATTTACTGTTGTGAGTTACAGCTTGATTCCACTTGAATGTTTTATTCATCCTTCGTAGTACTTTTCAACTGAACTTAATTCTTTGAAAACGACTTCCTGGCAAACGAAATACCCGAAAGCAGTAAATGAAAATTATTAATTTGACTCTCATCATTTCGGCTATCAGCAATGATGACACGAGTTTAATCCTCTTATTACGTGCAGTCATTCGTCAAAATTTTAGCTTAGAATCTCCTCCATGTTTCGAATCTAGCGAAGAATTCATCTAAGTAATCTTCTTACTTTAATGGATCTTGGAAAGAATGCGAATGCATACAAAGCCCTCGTTATGCGAAATCTTGTTGCTTATTAACGTAAGGGAAACTGTTCTCATATTAAATGTAATGAATCTAGTTTAAAATAGAATTTTAAAATTTAATTCCCGTTTTCATCAGTTTTATGATATGAACTAGAGAAAGCAATTAATGAGGGAAATTTAAAAGTATGTAATGTTATCAAACAATTTGCTGTGATTAAAATATTAAAATTGTCAATTATTTTAAAATAATTATGTATTAATTTTCATGTTTAAGTAGAAATAGTAGATATTAGTTTCATAAAAAAGTTTAAAATATATTCAAGTTATTTTCTTCTAACATTGCTAAATTCATTTTCAGCATCCAACTTTTTACCACTTTGTTTTAAAAACAGGCCCGATTTGAAACATATAGTTCAAACTGTTTTAGTTTGGTAGATAGGGACCGCATAAAAAATCGCACAAAAATATTCGAAAACTTCATAAATTCTTACATATAACAAACTAATTCGTGGAAATACTACAAAAAACTTTTTTATGCGGTGGATAGGGACAATATAAAAAAGTTGTATTTTTAAAATATGCCAATTATTTCCGAAATTTATGTAAGAGTACTGCCATAACAAAATAAATAATTAAATATTACACATGGAAATATTTTAAAAATATATAATTTATCATTGTATATACTGATAAGTCTTTAAAATGCATATACATAATTCATCGCTACTCATCGTAATCCAATTAATTCCTGTAATGAATAATTTCAAAATCGCTTTCGTCAATTAAAGGTGCAATTTCAATTGATTTATTTTTTGGCAACATAAAGTAAAAGATAAGTTTTTGTGACCAAGGACGGGTGGTCAGTTTCATGTAAATTTCATGATAACCAACTATACAGGATTAAGGCATTTTTCGAATTTGATTCTCCTTCCTTAACTGGTAACTATTTTAAGAAAATTCATTTTCAATTTGTTGGAAAACTGTAATCCTGCATATTTTTATCCGTTATCAAAGAATGTGGCTTCTTGTCAATCTTCATAATGTATCAAATTATTGATAATGCCATTGTATTTGAAAGTTTCGTCTTCAATCAAGCGCGGGCTGTTGGAACGTTGAGAGAAAGAAACTGAATGCGCATTGTCGGGAGACTGTTTCCAACAAATGAACACTGCGTTTTGAAGTGTCTACATTTCAGTGGCGTAAAGTACACCCCATCATCACGGGGGGCAGCACTCTAGGGGCCCAAGGAATTACTTACGCTACATACGTATGTACATAATTTATAAAATATTAAAGGCAAATCTGACTTTAAGGGGGGGTACTAGCATTATCCGTTACGCCACTAGTAAATAGATAGAAAACATTACAATGGCACCAAAGCCATTGAAATTCACACACCACATAAAAAAAATATAGCACATAAAAAATCGCACAAAAATAAAATCGCACAAAAAGAAAATTGCACAAAAAGAAGAACGCACAAGACAGGTTCAACTGTACTTTTAAAACTTCATCATATCAATATTATTATTAATCATATTAATATTATTATTACAGAATTATATGTCTATTTATGTGTTGGTGGTGATAAAAATTAGAATAAAAAATATCTTAGTTACTTTTTATGTGCTTTTTACACGTTTCGTGTATTTCTGTGGTGTATAAAAATTGTAGTATGTGTACTTAAGCTGTTTAAATGATTAGGTCTCCAACCAAAATTTCAAAAAGTATACAAATTTACATGTTTTTTTCTTTTTGTTCATGTACTAAATACAAAATTTAAGGGAAATCTTCTTTATATCAATTTATTGATATTGAGGGTGCAATAAGACACTTTTTTTAAAACTTAAATTGAATTTGCTCTAGTCAGTGAAAACAGTATTCCTACAATTTTGTCTTCATTTTCAGATTGAGTCTGAAAGTTCAGCTAGCTCCCAGTGCAACGATATATATATATATATATATATATATATATATATATATATATATATATATATATATATATATATATATATATATATATATATATATATATATATATATATATATATATATATATATATATACATATATATGTATATATATATATATATATATATATATATATATATATATATATATATATATATATATAGTATAATAAAATAAAAGTGAAGAATAACTAGAACCCACAGTGCTAAATAAGTAAGAAATTGGAATACAGCAGACACAACAAATGTAGATACAAAAAAGTCATTGGTCTAAACTGCAGATTTATTATGATTTCAAAAGCTGTCACTGAATTAGGCTTGCAAATTAGGGTTAAGCAGTGCTTTGTGGATCCAACCTGTCCCGTACAGCAGAAATATTCGACATAATGGGGAAAAAACCCAAGTTGAAAAGTTAAGCCTAATACAACACGTGGTTCTAGAACCTAATGAAATCGTAAAAATAAATTGAGAAAAGAGAACAATAATAAATCTTTCAAGGAGGGGAATAATAAAAAAAATTAAATAAAAATTATTAGGAAAAACTACTTATAAAACAAAAATCCTGAGCTCAAAAATCCTGAGGTTAATAATACATCCTACTGCAATGAGAACTGGCGTAAAAGATTGAAACGCCAGCCCAGGAAGGAAAAGAATCATGGAGCCATCAGGATAGTTATTTTGCAATTAAACTAACCCCACAAAGATAAATAATTAAGTAAACAAAACATAAGAAGTTTTAAATAAAATAAAGAACAAAGTTCAGAATAGATAGTATCAAATAGAAATATAATAATGTAAATTTACTTGGGTAATTATACACTAGAAAGTTATATTGCAATTAAATTAAAAGCATAAAATATTTTAAAATATTTTTTTAAAAAATAAACTAAATAGAGAGACAGAGAAGAAATATTAATTAAAATATCTAACTAAATTAAAACTAGATTTAATTAGAAATAGAAATATATTTAAAATTAAATTTGCTAGGATAATTGTATTCTAAACAATTATTGCAAAATTTTAGAAAATTATTATGTATTAAAATTTTATCCGTAACTAAATCATTGTTTCTTTTTATAAAATTTAAGATAATATTTCAAATATTGATAGGTGTAAGTTACTTCTCCAGAAAGGCATTTTCATAATGCTAAAATCAAATGAGTTTCTTTTATCAAAAATATTGCTTGAAAGCAATTTATTCTTAACGTTTAATTGAAGCTCCAAAAAGTTAGCTGACTCATTATTATGATTAGTTTTTAATAATTTTAAATAGTGGGAATAATAATTAAAGCTAGGATCATAGTTAACTATATTACTGAAAATAATTAAGTCATCTATGTATCTAAAAATGTAATAGGAATCATAACTAATACTTTCATTTTCATAAAAATGCAAGTAAATATATGCTAAGCAGTTGCTAGCTGGTCCACTCTGTGGTAATCCTTTAATTTGCTGATAATGAGCGTTATTATGGAAAATATGTTTCTTTAAATACTAATTCAATAATAGTAACATATTTATCATATTTTATTATCTTATTCAAAAAATATTTGCTATATGCTATTTTAAGAATTTTAAACATGTCTTCTATATCAATGGAGTTAAATAAATCTTCAAAATCATAGGTATAAATAGAAATAATTTTTTTACCATGCATATACTTAATAATGTCCATACTATTGTTAACTATAGCAGAATTATCAATTTTATCTAATGTAGATTGAATAATATTTTGTAGCTTCTTGCCCCGATGTGTAATCTAAGTTTTAAAATCATTCGTAATAGTTCTAAATTTAACAGGATTTTTATGAAATTTAGGAGTTAGGAAAATAACGTTTAGTTACACATTCTTATACATAATTAAAAATTTAATTGTGAGTTTTCTTGTAAATTCTTAATTAATACGTTATCATAAGGTTAAAGAAACTTCATCATTCAGTAAGATTTAATATTTAAGAATAAAGCTGAATGTTACTAAATCTAGCTAAATTATGATGCTGTAGATTTATGTTTATTAATGGTTTATCAAATTTTTCATTTGATTTGAAATTCTTGTTTTAGGACTATGAGGTTTGGAGCTTGTTTTTAGTTTAGTTGCTTATCAACTCGTTTATTGTTAGATTCTGTATAAAAAAAAGTTCATAGCAAAAGAAGCCTATAATATTTCGACTACTTATACATATATATGTACAAATATAGTCTAATTCTCTACAAACGAGAGATGAACATCCAACAATCAAAATCGAAGTACACATAGACAGTAAGCAAGCACACAATGAAGGGCATATAAGGAATCAAAATTTTTAAAAAAGGGATGCTGCAGTATTATAAACGATGCTGACTTAGGACAGCTTACATATAAAATAGTTTATGTAAAAGTGAGGTTAAACATGTTTTGTGGCCTGCCAACCTTCCCCCTTTATGGTAATAATACTGAGCAAAAACCTATTGAAAATAATAGATAGGAATATCTAAAGCAATTGCAATATAGAGTTAACTTACCTAAAAATTGCACTTAAAATGCAGATACCACGCTAAATCTGAGTACAAATAACAAGTTATTGTCAGATTCTGAAACCAAATGCATATTCAAAGCATATGAATGGCTGAAATGTAGCACTTAACAAAAGTATTAAAAGAAAAAAAGTAAAAGAAAATTAAAAATAGAGTTTACACAAACTATCATAACATATATTTAACATATATTTGCATATACATATATAACATATATATATATATATATATATATATATATATATATATTTATATATATATATATATATATATATATATATATATATATATATCATAAGAATAAATTTTTGAAAATATTATTAAATTTTTATTTAAAGTGAGAAAAAAATATATTGAGAGAAGGAAAAATAATTAAAATTTTAATTATGTCAAAATGTAATTTTTGACATCATATATAAATAACTGATTAAACCAGTTTGAAGGAATAACCGTCTTCCTATTTTGTGACTTCATAAACAAGTATGAAGACAAAAATTTTCAAAAGTTAAAATAAGAAACTGTATTTAAGATAATTTTAAGGGATTATAAAAATTCAGCTATCTAAAAAGTTAAAAAAAATAAATAAATGAATGTCACTTGAATATAAGAAAATGACTATTGTCAAAACTGAAGAAAAATATTTTTAATAATGCATTATATATAATTTTGTATGAATTTTAAAATCAAAAGCAAACTTATAATTAATTTTAAAGATAACAAAGTGTTTTTAGAAGTTTAATAAAGAAAAATTATGAATTAAACAAACACACAATGATAATAATGGAGAAACCGAACTTGCAGCTGGATGAAATGTTTAACTACTGAGATTTAATACTCTCCAGTAAAACTTAATTAAATGCCTTGCAACGTAAAAAATAGTTATCTATTATTTAATTTATAAATAATTTATTTTGATACATGGTTTATCTATTGGTAAAGTATAAAAAACGAAGTAAACATTTTAAGAGAAATATATTATTACATAAATTATCTGCTGTAAATTAAATGTGCGTGCTTGAGTGTGTGCACTGTATAAAAGGAAAAATCAAATTATGTTGTATAATCGTATATTTATTTATGTTGTTAATCCTTAGACATAATAAAGCATTATTGAGGAATAATAAAGTATTTTTTGTTATTTCATTAATACTTGTACTTATTATACATGATCTTTAAAGCCAAATTATTTTCATAGAACAGTGATGGTTTTTCGGCTCATCTGTGGCTTATAATTTTTTTTTTGAAAAAAAGTATTTTATTTCCTTAATGATCTTAGGGCAAGATATGATGAAGTTTTAGAGCTCCAGGGCTCATTGTTTAGACAAGGCTATTGCCGATTTTAAGATTGGGTTACCAACTAGGCACCTATTGATTTATCTGACTTAGATTGAAGATAAAAAGATTCAGTAGTCGTATTGATTTAACGTACATGCCCAAAGAAACTCAAATCATAAAGCTGGTAATGTAAATTCTATCACCCAATAAATGCGTTTTATTCTTGACATTTCAAAACTTTTTTTACTTCCAAGGTCTCACAAAGCATACATTTTGTTAAAATAAAATTCTGCAATTATTTTTAGTTCTATTTCTTTTAAATTCTATATATATTATGGTTATACAGTATGCAATGGAATAGATACGAATTAAAATATACATAGCACTATGGTTTCAAATTCTTCACAGTTTGTGTAATTAAATTTAAGCGTAGTATCATGGCACTTATCAATCGGTAAGACCGATAATTGGCTGAAATCTAGGGAGTGAAATCCTCGTAAGACTTGACTCAATTTGCCTCCATCTTGGCGAAAGATCTTCGAGAAATGAACTCTAGCGCCGGAGTAAATAAAACTCGCCATTTAGGCAAATAAATTTATCTCTAATGCATGAATATGAACCGGTGCGTAACCAGATTAGAGTGAAGACGGCGGAAAATCATTCCGAACCGAATGTCAACAAAGGCAGCCAGAATCTCAATGGACAGTTAACTGTATGCGGAATTAGAAGAGGTGAAATATGATTGTGGAAATATGCGTGTTATAGGCTATCTTGTCGACCGCCTAGTTACATTCGAACGGAGTTAGCCGGCCAGGCGGAAGGGACATTACATTGAACTCTCGGGGGATTGGTATGTATTGAATGAAATTTATTTAAAGGTCTCATTTCATTAGAAATGATTTTTAGAAAGGGACTCATCTGAGGCATTTTGTATTAAATGATACTGCTAAAGTAATGTGTATTGAAGGAAAATAAAAGTTTTAAGAAAACCATATACATTCGGACCCGATTTTCCAAACTCCTATTTAGCGAATATCATAAATAAAGGAATATTTATTTTCCCTCAATTAAAATTATGACAAAAAACTACATTTAACAAATAATAAGACCCGAATCAACGAATTATTTTATCAGCCGAAAGTATTTTTGTTTGAATTATATTAAATTCCTTTTTTCAATTAACATGCCCTTTTCTCGCGGTAAAGAAAAAGATGAGCTATGAGTGCTACCTATCGCGTGAGCTTTATAACACAGAGAAATTCAGAAAACAGGAAATGTCTTTATGAATCTCTTATCAAAACTGTTACATTTACTAATGCTTTACATTGTTCGGAAATTGCGAAAACATATTTTATGCAGCGGGATGTAAATAACTCAATATTTTTTTCTCTGCACAAAGTCGGAAAAGAACTTTTTCCAAATCGGGAATCAAAAAAAAATTATCAATTATCTATATCATTCAGTATTTCATAATTTCAAATTAACTTGTACTTAATAGATCAATAATAGTACATTTATCTGTTAAAAAAAGGTGTGTAATATCCCTCTATGGATATTTTTTTTTGCTTAGTGATTACAATAAAATTTCCAAAAGGTAAATAAAGCAAAAATTGTATTTTGCGTGGATCCCAAGTTAACGAATAACACCGAATTAACGAACACAATGTTTAATCCCACAGAATTCGTTAAATTAAAAAAAAATGCAGTTATTCTGTTCATTTCTGAATCTAAAATAAAAATATTTAAATTAATTTCCAATAGTTCTGTTGCATTCAGTACTACAAAAAATTTTAGAATAGTATTAATTATTTATTAATTAAATATTTTATCATATATTAGACTTGATTTTATTGATTAAATAATTTGGTGATGAAAGTAAAAAAGGGCATAGAGCTAAAACCAATCTAATTTGAAAATAGCTTGTAAATTTTAAATAAATAAATAAAAGTGTATTGTTAAAAACTTAATAGATAAGTCATTTAATATAGTGAGTATAAATTGAAATTAAGTGTTAAAATAATTTAATTAGTTATTAAAAATATAGTTAATTAAGTTAATAAAATAAATCAATGTATACATACATAAAAAATATTTACTCTTTACATCTCTTTCGCGACTAAAATGCAACCCCACTCACCTGATTAAAAACTTCTTGGATGTGTGTGGGTATTACCATGTCAAGTCTGCCATCTTTCATGTCAATTTTTGTATCAAATTTAACAGATTTCTGGAAAAACAAATGTATTTAATTTCTAATATATATGTAATAAAACATTAATGAAATGTAGAATTTTCTAATTCTGTGTTTTCATAACTATCTTAACTTCGGTTTTCGTGAAAATTAAAAGGCTTGTAATTATAAGCTTATTTGAAACAAATTAAAAAGGCTGTGTGTGAATATTTGTGAAAATCTAATTTTAATTGCAGTAAAAATAATTGATTTATTTTCAAGTAAAAAAAAAGTTGTGAAAATCAGGATTTGAGCCCACTTCAAAGCTCTCAAATTTATATTTTATATTATACAGATACTGCTAGAATATTAAAATTAATATACTTCAAACAAGATCATACGGCACTAAAATTTTCAAAAAGTAAAAATTCATACAAGGTGTGTTCAAAAAATATCCTACCTATGGCCAGAAAAATATCTTAGTTATTTTACGGGGATATGGGATTCTAATCAAATTCAAAGTAGGCCCCTTGCGCTTTTACACAGCACAGCATTCCTTTCACTGCCAAAAACACTTCCGGAAGGCTTCTTTTGGATTGGTGTTCGACTCCCCCATCGTGGTCTGCTTTATGTCATCTCTACTCTCAAAATGGGATCATTTCAATAACATTTTCTTTTTCAGAACATCTAGGTTCGGCATTGATAGTGTCCAGTAGGCCCTATTCATCTGCAAGAAAGAATTTTTCTGATCCACCAACATAAACTTGGGAACAAATTTCATAGCCTCTTTGTGCATGAACACTTAAAATTGCATGTGGAGTACGTGTTCTAATCTCTACTTGTCCAGTAGTCTATTGAACGGTTAAACATTGATCTTTTATTACTGTATTTTCTACCTTTTTTAACAATGCCTGCATTTCGATTGCTTTGGGGCCTTCCAGAAGCTGGTTACTCTCTACCGATTTGTGCAAACACTTTTAAATCGGTGAAACACCTCCTTAATTTGTGTGATCCCCATAGCATATTCTCCAAACACTTGCAGAATCTTACGAATTGTTTCCCCTAGAAAATCCTCAAGCTATGACAAAAAATTTGTTGTAGTACCTTTGTTCAAGTCGTTCAGTCATTTTCAGAGAAATAAAAATCCAAAGAATAAATAATGCATACAAAAGTTCCTCACTGGACTGCCTGCATAAAAAAGTGGTACACTGGACACTGGAACAAAGGGTAAAAATCCAAGCATGTGCATTAGAGTGTAACCTCCCACTGTGCAATGTGGCGTCGTTTTAGAGTCTCTATTTTGCACGGAAAATTCAAGGTTGGTTATTTTTAACAGACTTTGTACCTTAATTATTTAATCGAGAACGTACAACTCTAATTTTAAGCTATTTTAACAATAATTAAATTGATTTCTGCATATGATTTTAAGCGTTTTTAATATATTTATAACAGAATAATAAAATCGCTTAGACGTATTTCTGATTATGTAAGAAATTCTCCTATATAACTAGAAATTAACTAAAAGAAGTTAATGCTTCGATATATGAATTCTAGGTCAGGGAATAAAATCAAAATATTAGCTTATTGCTCTTTTTAAAGTACATTAAAATTTACTACATAGTAAATTCTTTTTCTTTTTAAAAACTGTTTAATTTTTTTTTATTTTGTGCAATATCAAAATCCGCTTAAAATACAAATTAATTGCATTTAAAACAATTATTTATCTAGAAATGCTGAAAACGATAAATAAAGAAAAAAAACAAAGAATGCGCAATTTATAGTTTTTATCGAAGTAAAATATTTCCCATTTAAAGTTCAATTATTTCCTTTGAAATTATCTGTCAAGGGACTTCCTCGAATACATAAAAAATGAATACTAATACCTTATACGCGTTTCTTCTGTTTATTTTATTTTATATTATTGAGAAACGCAAGCTAAAACATTTCTGGAAATACTTCGATAACTGTAATTTATTTTACAAAATTTACCCTTAAGATATAAACATGAAATTAAAGTAATTAAATAATTCGTAAATTATTGCTTTCTTCAAATTATTTTCCGAGAAAATACGGAGAACTCTGTATCAATTTTAATTAAAACGTTACATTTTTTTCCTAAAACAAATTTAAATTAAAATCGTGAGAAAATGATATTTTCTTCGGCATCAATTAATTTTGCATGTCAGCAGTAATGAGATTCAAAAGTTTCCAAATGCAATTTAAATTAAATTTCCGGTACAAATATATATGGTGGAGTTCATTTGTTTTCTAGAAAAATTCTAGGATTGTCATAGTTACGAAAAACAATTCCTAAAATGAAATTCGTTAGACTCAGATCTTTTTTCTAATTTTCTCCTTGTGCGTAGTCACATAAATTTTGGCTTCTAAAACGCAAGATTCTTAGTAGAGTAGGTGTAATATAAATTTGGTTTCTCATAGTTATTTTAATGACAGCAAAATGAAGACTTATTTTTACTTCAAATATATTTCTAAGTTAGTATTGATAACAGTTCACAATAGTTAGAGAAATAACAATATATATTGGCATAAAATAAATTAATGTGACTCAAAAACTGTGCAAAGATAAGGGATATACAATATTAATAATTTAACTTTAAAATAAATATTGCATTTTTTTACTGCAGCAAAAATGATTACAAGATATGTTATTTAAACAGAGACAAAGATTTGTGATTCATGGTTCAAATATAGACTATTGAGAAATTCAGAAATTTTATTAAATATTGCAACTGAAATGCCATGGATATATTTCGATAAACTATTTCTTGTCTGTAAGCATATAAAAAGAGTTGTATGTTTGAAATGAAACCATACTTTCACGTCAGATGTTTAAAGCTACATTTTATTAAATAACATCCATATGCATTTTAAGATTAAAAGTTACGACTCATAAATATTCAAGTAGTTTTGCAAAATATCTTATAATTTGTATCATTCTTAAAAGAGTACTTACGTTCTTAAAATTGTAATTTTGATGCATATATTGTTTTTAAATCAAATAAATTCGTATCTTTTGAAAAATCTTATAATTTTAATTTAAGTGTGAATAAAACATTTGTAAAATAAGGAAGTGACTTAAATACTATTTGAAAACATAATTGTTAAGGAAGGCATGTGTAGTTAAAAAAAATTAGTGGTTTTCTTACATTTTGAAACTATTACGAAAAAGAATTGTCAAAGTTAGATTAAAATAAAAAAAATCAGATAGTTTAAATAATATATTCAAATATTTTCTGAGCACTGGTATTTTTATTAATACCTACACGTTGCATTTCATTAACAGAGAAGTGGAAGGAAATATTAATTCCCTAAGGTATTGTTTGGCCCTTTTTAGCGAATCTTAAATTGTTAGACTTCAAAATTATGTAAATATAATAATATGTTATCAAAAGATTCTCATCGAAATATTATTTAAAAATGTCATTAACCCTTAATTAAAACGGTACCTAAGAAATAAGGGCATTTAAAAATAATAATAATAACAGTGAAATTCTTAGGATTATATAGTGACAGCATATAAAAAAAACTACCAAACTATTTAAACTACCACTACTCAGAACTAAATGTTTTTGAACTTAGAACATGCTAAATTTATGTGATATCAGATTCTACTTCTGCCCTTCAGGCTTTGTCCAACTATAATGAGAATAATTGTTTACGTGTGCAGAACTGTAGAGAACTCCTAGGAAAGATAAAAGGAAAGATCGTCTTTCAATGGGTACCATCCCACTGTGGTCTTTGGGGAAATGAGAGGGCAGACTTTTTGGCAAAAAAGGGAACGGGTATCCTTCAGAACTTTCGCAGAGACCTGACACTTTATTCTGCCAAACTGGAAATTAAAAGGATTTTTAGGGAATCATTTCGCCTTACAGCTTCTCGTGTTGCTCGTGATAAGCCTTGCAGTACACTATGTAAGAAATCCAACGGTATTACAAGTTCTCCTCGTGCTGCTGCTGTGGCTAAATTAACCGGACATGATTGCCTTTATGCTCATCTGTTTTGTTTTAACTTAGTGACTTCACTTATCTGCATTTTGTGTGACACTGGACAAGACATGACTGCCGCTCATTTGAACGAGTGCTCTGCACTGAATGATCTTAACTGCATTGTAAAAAGGTATTGGAGAGCCCGTTGCCTAATGACCTGATGGTCAATGGCCTGGCATTTGTAAAATAAATAAAATAATAAAATCATAGTCACATGATAAATGCAATCACGTGTTTTCAACCTTTCAGTTCATGTGCATCACTATTGCCAACTTTTATTTTCTGAAGATAATTTTGCTGAAAAATACATGTTTTTTTCAATTCTACTATTAACTCAAAAAAAAATCTCTATATTTATTTATAAACTTGTTGGAATTTTCAATCGTTAATAAAGTACATTACATTTGAGTTGAAATTCCATATACATGATTATTTTGGAGGACAATACAATAATTTAATTATAATTACATTACATTTGATATTGAAATTTTATATACAGGATTATTTTTGAGGAAAATAATACAATTTAATTATGATTAATAAAAATATCATAGCTAGGATAAGAAAAAAACGCAAACTTTAATATATATATATATATATATATACTGGTATATATATATATTTATATATATATATATACTATACCGGGCGTTATATATATTTATATATATATATATATACTATTTGCTATTTATTTATATATATATATACTATATATATATACTTTTATATATATATATATATATATATATATTATATATATATATATATATATATATATATATATATATATATATATATATATTTCATGTATATTTTTAAATGCTACATATATATTGAACCAAATTTATGATTCACGAACTTGATTGACAGCAGTTTCGAATTCAAGAAATAGAGAGATTAGAATCAAATATAAAAAATATATATGAGTTTTGATACTTAAATCATTTATTTTTATAGGAAATGTTTATCATACATTGAAATATTTTGAAAAATAATTCACTAAATAAAGATACAAAAGATAAGAATACATAATGAGCGAACAAATAATCTTAAAATTTCATTAGAAAAAATATTTAGTACATTAGGAAGAAATTAAAGTCTATGTTTCAATTACATGATTAAATCACCTCATTACACGAAAAGTACACGAACCCTTATATTTAAATTTATTATTCACATAACCAACTAAATTATTTCTTACGAAAAAGAATTGATTAAGTACAATTTGTGCTGCGTAAATTGTTTGTTATATAATTAATTTTATGTCACCAAGAATTTTAGACAATAACGCAATATTGAAATTTAAAATTCAAATAATTATTGTATAGCTATTAGTAAAATTAAAACAAAAATAAAATTTCATTTTCAGCTTTAATTTTTTTAAATCAGAGTGACAAGTGGTTATAAATTAAAATCAAAACATTCAAAAGTATTTCTTTTACAAATTAATAGTTGTTCCCATTTAGTCATAGTTATCAGAAGATTTCAAATCCAGTAAAAAAATTATAGCATAAATATTTAGTTAAAAGTTCCAAATATTTTTTACAAAAACATAAGTATTTAACATCAATATCATATAAATGGGTATATTTGTGGTAATTGTTGAGAAAAATAATGACTGTTCAATTACTTTAAGACTTACAAATTTGTGTGGTTATAAATTCACGTTTTGGCTCAAATAATAAGTAAAGTTATTGGTAATGATTGATGGTTACATTGTAGATACAAGAGAAGGTAATACTGTAACTGTGTGTGTAAAATGCTTAAATAATAAATTCGAAAATTTAAATATGTATAATAAAAAAAAAGTTTCACAAATATTTCATAAAATTTTATAGCTGTTTTTTTTTATATTTTTAACCCTAATATAGTTCATGTGATATTTAATGTGCTTCATTTAAATCTGTCCTGTAATTTTCTCAACATTTACCACAAATCTACCCATTTATATGATGCTGAAAGTTTCAAACGCATTCCATACATTTCTGAAATTTCGAATGAAAATTACAGGAGTCTGGAAAGCCTGACCCAAAGGATTGAGTCAACCGAAAGGGGCGTAGTGGTATGAGAAAGACCTTGATGAACATAGGCACGTATTTTCTCAAAGGAATTCACGTGCGGAGATGTTGGAAAATACCACTCCAGAAACCATAATTTCATCCGGAACAGACATTAGCTGGTCCATATGAAATTGCCTTGGGTCATTGCATAAGGTTATGATAAAAAACTCTTAAAATAGGTAGGATAACTTAAATGATAAGGAGATTAAAAGATCATAATAATTCTTTTGCATATTAATAATTATATATAAGTAAGATTTAATTTAAAATTCTGAAAATCGATTTTAATCAAAACAATTTAAAAAGTACTTCGAAAACTAAATGAAAAAATTAAAGTGTTTAAGAAATTCATAATATAAATTATAGCCCTTATATAATATGTGTACATATACATATTTGAGTAATTAAAATATGAAAACGAATATATTTAATAGCAACATTAGCTGTTTACCCAAAAAATATTTGTTTTTATGTATTGTTAAACTCTCCATAATCTTAAATATATATATATATATATATATATATATATATATATATATATATATATATATATATATATATATATATATATATGTATATATATATGGTCTAACGTTGTAAATTTAAAGAATAATATTTAGAAAATAAATGTAAATGTGTTTTTTTAAAAGAGTCTGACAAAATTCTTAAGGCCGTATGTTCCAGAGTATTACTCGCCCCTATACATTCAAACTTCAATTTTAACTTGTAGGTATATGTGCTGTATAGTGCACCCCCTTTTTTTGCTAAAAAACCTGTAACGTGCGGTACTTTGATCTTTTGAAACCACTTATTCGAATTATTGTACCAGACTTTTGAACTTCGTGTACTTCTGGTTGAATTTAAATCCTAAAGTGAAAGGAAATTAGTGTTAGAAAATATATGGATGTTTAGAAGGTGAAAAGAAAAACAGATTTACAAAAGGAGACCAAATACTTCATGTCCGTCTAGAAATAACGCGTGAATGAATACAAAAGCATGGATTGAAAATAAATTTTACGTAACTCAAACTTCATTTATAAACTGTAGTATTTCTAACAAAACAAATAGAATAGAAGATGATGATTTATTTATGTATTAGTGTATTAGAGTATAGTAGAGATGGTGAAAAAGAAACAGAAATTTATTATGTGCCTGAAGATATAACGACAGATTAATTTGACGAACTTTTCATTTTATCCAACAGGGAAAGCTTACAAGGTGTGTGTCATTTCTTTTAAATAAACAGTATTTTACTATATGCTGAAGTCTAATTATTTTTTTTTATTTTTAAGGCTCTCATTTTTCATACCCACATAGTATATAATGCGAACCCATAAATTTCAATCTTATTTTTTGTGTTAAAAAAGCGCGTATACGACAAAATAAACAGAATTGTAAAAGTTTTAAACTGTAGGTAATTAAATGTCTAAAATAATTTTCGAAATTACTTTAAGGAGATTCGGTACCCTTTGAGCAAATTTCTTTATTTGCGTATTTAAAAATTATATTTTAGCATTTTATACAATGTTTCTATTCAAGAAAAGGATATCAGATGAAAATTTTTATATATTATTCACATAATTTTAAAAATTTTAATTTTTTGAAGAAAATTGGGAAAATTTTAAAATCCTACTCTTTTTGTAAAAATTATTTTTTTTGACCTGAAAATTTTTTATAATAGTCTTATAGATGTTCTAAACAACTTTAGGGATCGATTTTAGAATAACTTTATTCGTTTTCGAGAAAAAAATAAAATGTTGATATACAGGCTAAAAATCAACGAAAAAGCCAACATGTCTTGCATTTTATTTGTTTTAAAAAAAAGTATTCCGTTTATAGCAAAACGGATCCCTAATTTTATTACATGCTTTATTTTTAACACGCAGGGAAAAATGGAAGTTATTGATAAAAAATTGTCGAAGGAGTAGCATTTTGAATTTTTTTAAGGTTTCGAAAAACAAAAACGGAGAAAAACCACTTTAAAGTTTATAATTCTGAAAAAATAATTATTATAAGTTTAATTTAACTTAAAATACCACTTTAAGATATTAGTTATACATTTTTCTTTAAAATAATTGCATTTTCATATTTTTTCAACCTACACATCTTTATAAATGATCAAATTTTAGAGAGTACCAATTGCACAAGAAAATTCAAGAAAAACGTTAAAAAAATTTTTTTCCATCACGACAGAAATTTTAGCTGTTTTTCTTCTTTTAATATTAAAGTATTACATTTGTCTGAAAAATATATCAGGAATAAGAAATGAAATTATAAAATTATTAATATAAAATGCCTTAATTTAAAAATTTTACATGCACACATTTCACAAAGAAAAAAATGATTGTATGCATTGCCTCTGAAATATTCTGCTTTATATATTGCCCATTCTTTTTTTAATGTTATTATTTCTCTTTATAAATTATTTTTTTATCAAAACGCTTTTTTTAGTGTTTTTTCTAAAAAAGGGGCGTGGCTGAATTAGCTAATTTGTTTTCAAATGAAGTTTTATTCAACTTCTAACTTTCTGGCATGAACCAGTGTTAAGTCAATCAAAAGATAATAATGCAAAGAATAAGATTAAATGAAAATAAAAAAAAACGATAGGTCTGTGATTTTGGGGGTACCAAGTTCTCTTAAAGATCCTATTTAACTTATATTAGAACAAATTCAGAAAAAGAACACTTTAATTAGTTACTTTGAATTGCTTTCCTTGAATTTCCTTTTTATTTGAATAAACTGCATCTCTCTTTACATTTAAATTTATACAGTATTTGAAATTGTTATGAAGCGAACCTTAGTGATTAATACTTACCCGTTTATTGAATTCGCTGTTATTGAATATTTTGAATTAGGTTATTTGTTGATGAATAATCTTCTTAATAAGATGTTTATCAAAATTTAACACCGAAGAACTTGTCATGAAATGAACCACTTGTTCCTTTAAGCCTGCAAAGCTAGTCAGTTGTTGAAGCCTAATTGATCCAACGGAATACGGACGTTAAGGTAGCTTGCTGCTGAGCTATTCGTGAAAAGCTAATTATCGAAAACTGACCCTTCGTGAAATGTAGTGGTGCAGAAGCCTCAGGATAAGACGCTAAATTTGAACTCTGCGATTGGTTTGTTAAACGAACCGTTGCCATTCAAAATATGGCAACCTGCGTTCCCAATTGTTTCATATCATCATCGCGAATCCTTTTCTCCGTTCCATTCAGTTCAATTGCCTTATCATTTCCCAGGTAATAATTTGCATTCTGCTGAAGAATGCATCAGAATGTGCAAATTCATTAAAAGCGATAATGAACAATGCATGTATGATTGATGAAAATTAAATGTAGTTGTAAATTGAAAGGTAATAAAACATATATTTCTATTAATGAAATAGAATACTGGAATTTATGATGAATCTTGTATTTCTTCGAAATATTTCTGTTAAAGTCTATAACATTATATAAATGATATAATTGAATAAAACTATTTTAAAACAAGGTAGGGTATTGATTTATATGCATTTTAAATCGGTAATTTTTAAAATGCGTGCATTGATGTAAAACATTGAGTCGATTTAACTTACATTTTTACTATTAGTTTCTTTTCTTAACTCATTAAAATTTCGCTGAAAATCAGGAATATTTTGTTGAGTAAAATTATTATTAGGAATACATTTTAAATGAAACAATGCAATTTAAGGCAATGCAACTAAACAAACTGAGTAGCAAATATGTACTTGTATCTAAATTATTGAAAACTTTTCTTTAGTGAATTGCTTAGAAAGGTACACTAATTGCATCAAATTTTTTGCGTGTATATAATATTTTGACCTGAAGCAGACTTTATTACAATAATAAATGCAATAAATATTTATAATTTACTGCGTCATAATTTTATTTTTAAGGAAAGAAAAATGTTATCGAGTAAAACAGACCTTACAGAATGTATTAGTATTTTATAGTAAGAAGATATCTTAATATTTTATTTATTTTGATTAAGTTACATATTAATATTGAACTACCGAAGTAACTTAAATAAACGAATAATTTATAACAAACAGAAATAAACTAAGATCAGACAATGTACATTCAGCAAAATATTGAAATAGATACATATTTTGCACTGTATTCTAATATGATATAATCCAATGGATGATAAATTAGAATCAATACATATTTGTCGCAATTTAAAATTACATTCTGCATTTGGTTTACACTCAAAAGCTATTTATTTACTTAAAAATCTATAATGAAAGTTGCCTTAATATTAGTCAATGAACCATTTTAAAAGGTTTAAAAGATAAAACTTAACATAATTTTGATATACATCACATTTGTTTTTTCAGAAATTGCAGTCATATATTAACTATATCTAATCACAAATAATCAAAGAAACCAATACTTATAATGTTGAAAACTGATATATGGCTTTCCCGACGAACTATTAAACACTTCCGAATAAAGACCACAAGCAAATTACCTACAAGGGTTTAATTTACACGTGAATTAAATAAAATACAAGGATTTTAGATTAAGTTAATTAATTTCATCCACAGAACATAAAAACGAATTTGAAATATCGTTGAATATAGTTTTAAAAACCCTAATTGCTTTCCAAATGCAAATTTGTGAATATTCAGATTAAATCTGCGATAAAACTAGGATAAGAAAGATGAGAAACGCAAGAAACTCAAGAGATAAAAAAGGTCTACTACTAGATGTGCTGAAGCAGCTTAAATTAAAAAGTAAAGAAAAAATTAAATTGGAAAGGTATATACCTGGAAATGAATAAACACCAAAAAAATTAAGTTTAAAAATTGAAAGAAAACAAAGAAAATCTAAGCCACAAAATCTAAGTCCAAAATTTGGAAAAGGAAAAACCTTACCCTAAAACCTAATAAAAATTTAAAATTAAAAAAAATAATAATAAAAGCAAAAATAAAAGAATATTGGTCACCCTAACATCACTAAATCAGCTAATAAAGAAATGTTGAATGATTCTGGATTCGGAATAACGCAAAAGAAATAAAAGTAGCAACCTGAAATGCGTATCTATATTATCAAACTTGTTGAACACATATTCACTCTACATGCATTTATATATTTACTTGTATGACTGAAATTGGATACTTTGGAAAATACTTTGCATACTGGTGAAAGATTCAGTGTGATTGTTTTGAATGACACTTTACCGAATAAACTTCATGAATTAAAATATTAAACATTTAATTAATAACCGATCAAACTAAGCAACAGTGGTTGTATTCTTTCAGGAAGGTATTTTGTTTGATATACGATAACCTTCAATTCTTCAGAGGAGTTACAGTAACTTTTTTCTCATCCTTTTATCGAAACAGTCCTTCCTCGTGTACATTTTTAAGAGATGCTAGATCTTCAACTTCACTTCATAGAAAATATTGCTACAACACGTTGTAAATTGAATGTTGAAGAGCAGTTTCAGAGTAAAGATGTTCAGCACATGGATTGGTACAAAAGGTTCCTTGATTTAAATGCAGTACAATACGCGTAGGATATTCTAAGGAGACATTTGGCACCTCTTCATTTGAAGCGAGCAACGATCCCGGAACTTGATTGAAGCTACAAGGGAAATGGGAAGCAATGTTCCAGAAGCTTGTTAATAGTCTTGCACTGAGAATGAATGGACGATTTAAGCTCTGCAGAGTAATCAGTGGTGATTATATATTGTACTAAAAGAGCTAATCTTTCGGTTCATTTACCTTGTACCGTCTGATTTTGACATAAAAATATTTATTAAAATTATTATTGACATAAACAATATTTATAAAAATTATTATCGACATAAACAATATTTATAAAAATTATTATTGACATAAGCAGTATTTATAAAAATTATTGTTGGCTTAAACAATATTTATTAAACTTATTATTGTCATCAACAATACTCATTAAATCCCCCTCTCCGAAAAAATATTTAATTTTTTAATTTTAAGAACTAATTTTTTTATTTTAAATAACTATTTTTAAGAACTTTTCAGAATGTTCCATATTTTTACGGAGATAGACTTCTTCATATGTTACATACTTAAGCCATTGATTCTGGAGTATAGCATCATACAAGAAAATTTGATCACTTCATGGATTCAGAACAGCAATTGCAGGAACTTCTGAGCAAGACACAGAAAAAGAACTTGATCAAAATGAATATGTAACCGATGACTGCCAGGAATAATTTATAATCTTGTAAACACAGCAGAAATCAATGATTCAAATGTCTCTCTTTTTCTTTTTCCAAAATCAAAAACGGCACTCTCAAAATTATTAAAAAAATATTATGTTCGAAATGGATCCTGTACAGCCTAAGTGAGATGCAAAATTAGAATTCCTAAATAAGAAGAAAAAAACTTAAGAGAAAGCCAACTGACTCAAAAATAAATAAAAAGAACATTGATTAACCCCAAATGGTAAAAAACATCAGTTATCCAAGGGGAAAAGGTATAAAACTAACAATATTTCAATTCGTTGTTAGAAAAATATGTGCTTACAGTGTATGAATACATTATGTTCTAAATGTTTTGTTATAGACTAAAATATTTTTTTTTACTATTTTCCACTCTTCTTAACATTAATAACCAAATAAATTTATTACAAATAAATATTTTTATCTATGTTCTGAAAAGAATATTGTAAGCTAATTGTACATTGATATTAGTCTAGCTTGTAGACTATAAATTTCCCAGTATTTTTTTAATTTAATAAAAATCTAGTACTTTAAGAAACATAGAGATGTAAACTTTAAAAAAATTATAACAAAATATATGTGTTACGATTTTGAGGTATTTTAAACACCCAGCTAGTCATGACGCATTTAAAAAAGCGGGAATGGTCCCTGGTTAATGTAACTATGTCTTAAATACCAACGAGGCAAAAAAAGCAAATATTGCGTTTCATATCTTCTAAAAAATATCTTCTTTATTTAATTCTACAAGAACAATTGCAGATTTCTTTATAAACTCGGTACAAATACACATCATTTACCCCCACCCTACATTTGTTTTTTTATTTCATTTAAAAACAACTAAAAATAGGCAATTGAGATTCTGGAGGAACACACAGGAACGCTTAATGCTTTATCTGTTTTTCAAATATCTACACGTATGGCTAAAGTATTCAGTCATTGTATTGAACAACGGATGTTTTCCAGAGTTGTTAAGATAGGATAAGGAACTGGTCTTTCATGAAAAAAAAGGTAAAAAAAAACTTTGTTTGAGAAAGGATACGAAGTAGCCAAGAGAGAGCTGACAAGTAATCTCCCAGATCTTCCTTACTTGATTGATGTCTCTTTCATCACACATCCTGTCTTTTTATAATTTCTATCTTATCTTACGTATTGTGAGTCTCAGTTCGGGGAAATATGCTCCAGTTTAAATGTGCATAAGCTAAACATACACATTTTCATTCCGATAATAAGTCACCTGTAATTTTAAGTGAATCCGAAAATTAATGCAATATCGAAATTAAAATAATTTCAAAATAATGGAGTTATTATTAATATTTTTTATCCAATGTATTGTTCTTTTTACACGCATTTTCCTTTCATTATAATGGAGTGTATGGATAAAACAATCTACGTTTAAAGAAAATGATCTCATTATATGAAGGAATTTTCCCCCAAAGCGTTATAACACGTATTAATGAAGAAATTAGTTCGTATAATGTATTTAATCAACAAAGAAAATTAGTAAACAATTTTTAAAAAAGGCTGATTTTTTTTCTTAAGATATTAAATTATTTTCATTAAAGATCGAGATGATCGAAATTCATCTCGGCAAAGGGCGAGATGTATTCATGTAGTTAGCTTTTACTTTGAGAACCATGCAGGGGACAGTACGTTTTGGCTCGATTCCACCCCAATTTTGAGGAAGGACACCCTGGACCTGGACAAAAGCCTCCACAAGCTCTTCCCCTTCCACCAACCCCACGAGAGAATCTGCAGCTCGAAGGCTTTTAGAGTACCCCCATACCGCAATGCACTATACATTTTCAAACATCCATGTCTTTTCCAGGACATACGTCACAGAAGTCAGCGTCACTAACCGCTGTACCGGATGGATGGCTACATTTAAGTTACAAAAATACATTTATTCACATGTACACAATTGTCTTGGAGTTGAATGTGGATTACCAATATGTAATTTTTGCAGAATACTCATCTAGTTTTCTGAAAGAATTAGTGAATTTAAGTTATGGAGTATTGAATATGAAGTTGCAGACAAAGATGTAAAATAAAAAATAATGCTTTTATGTGAAATTAGATTTTTGAAATAGAGAAAAACAATTAAATATCTTGCACAGTAAGTGTAACAATTAGGAGTTAATATAATAAAATAACGCCTTCATTTTTCATCCCGTAACTAATGGTTTTACAGCATATGAAATTTAATCTAAAAATGTTACAAACTATATTGCAATATAATATAGTAATAGTTAGAAATACTATCATTATTTTAAAGAAAATGCGTAAATATTAAATGCATAAAAGATGCATTTTGCTCCTATTTATTTTTACTATTTAAGAGAATTTATAGGTTTTAAAAACAATAAAAGTATGAAAAAGTCGTTTTTGTATATAATAAGTAAATATTAAGAAATGTGATAAACTACGGAGAAGACACTATTTGTTAGTATTACGTTTGTGTGTGTTAATATTTTTATTATACTGTCAAACTCTTTCAAGTTGTGTTGATTTGAACATTCATTTTTACCAATGACGGTTATTCGAGAAAAGTAAAATTGGTGTAAAATAAATAATTTATGTAAAATAAATTTTAATAATTTTCTACATTGAAACAAAGTATTTTAATTCTTCAATAGTACTCAAGTATACATATATTTTGCGACATTTTTTTTTCATTATGGTATTTTCAAATAAATACGACACAGAACTCTTCTTCATTCCATCGGATTATGATTATTTAGCCTATTCTGGAAAATATTTTTCCAATCGTTTTGTGGATTTAGTTAGTGTATTGATATGTTAAATTTTATTATACTAGGTATTTTATTTTACGTACTTAAAGAGTGAACTACTGAAAGTTTTGGAATTGAAGTTTTAAAACTGCAAAGATACAACTCAGAAACTAACAAATTGGAAGACACTCTATGTATTCTTACAGAGTTATCTGATAAAGATAAATAAAACTAGGATGCAGGTTCATATCACACAGTAAAGTAGTCACAATTATGCTAATCTTATAGTAAAATATACGGATAGTAAATCCAAAAATGCATATTTTAAGAGATTCTAAAATAATTATTTGAAGTTGCTTACTAAATGTGGTTTAGTTGTAATACTAAGGGTAAAGCCGCTAAGTGGTGTAAGACATAATCTGTAGAAAGTTAAAAATGTAAAAGGTGAACACATTGTAAAAATTCTTATTGACATTAAAACATATACTTAATTATAAAAAAATATATGTGAAATAAAAAAAATAATAAAATTAGATTTCCCATTTGAAAATGACAATTATAAATATAATTAATAAAAAAATGGAATGCACAAACCAACAAATAGGTAATAAATAAATCAACATATAAATTAAATATATCTTTTCTACTAACAGTAAAACTCAATTTTAATTTCGAATGCATGCATTTTTTCCTAACTCCTTCCTGTAATGCAGGTAAATATAATATCACAAAAAGTAGTGCCTTTTAATAAAGTATTAAATTCTAAAATAAACAACCCTACATATTAAGGCAACACATTTTGCTTTATTTTATTTCTTTTTTTAAGACATTTGAAAACATTTTTTAAATCATTTATAATTTTTTTTAAATTTGATTTAGAAGAAATACAAGTGAGTAGAGTTCTGCAATTATAAGCTTTGGAACTGAAATGATGTAAAAAATTTTAATACTAATCCTCTGAATGTTACAGGCCATTATTTTGATTCTCTGCATATTTTTTTTAGAATTATTAATCATACATATATCCCAAAATGTTAAAGAATTGGTAACACAGAGGAATTAAACTAGTTTTGTGGTGGCAACATTAATCCTTAAAACATTTCAGGCCAAAACTAAGAACTTGAGAATTCAAAGAATACACTGTAATTTGGAAAATTCGAAGGAAATATTAATTAAGTGTTCAGTTAATGGGGCATTATAAAACAACACAATGGCTATTGGTGAAGAACCTCCTAATTTTAAACTACAGACAAGTGATGAGAAGAACACCTGAGCTGGAACAAACTCTCTAAATCAAACTCTCTAATCAATTTCAAACTGTGGAGTGCACCCCTAGGGTGCGTGATAACTCTGAAAGGGGGGGCGAGCATATTGAAAAGACAAAAACAGAAGATAATTTAAAATAATTAATTTACTGAATGAGTGAGTGAGTGAATGTGGGATTTAATGGCGCAAGAGCCAAATCTGGCTACACTGCGCCAAACATTTGTTAAAATATTAAAACATTTAATAAAATGTGTAAAAATATTGACAGCACAGTTTTTAAAAAGTTAGTTTCAAATCACGTATAAAACTCGTTTTCAAGAAATAAAAACAAGCAAGTCAGAGAAGATCTAAAAATAAAAGCATTAAAAAAAGACTAGTGAAAAATTATATTTTAAAAAAAGTTTAAGCATTTCATGTTAATAAAAATTACCTCCTACTTTTTCTGAAACGCGTTGGATTTAACGCGCGTAAATATCCCTTAGGATAATTTGTAGGACCTTCTTTAAGAGCGAATTTAACCGTAGGATCTGGCTCAAGTGCCTCCTCCTCCGCGTTTTAAGTTATCATGCCTTCATCGTCTGTTGCATATTCTGTATGTGCTGACTTTCTAGATCTATGTGGCGCCAATTTATTTCAATTTCTGGTTTCTGTACTTTTGGGCGCTTTCTTCTATTTCTTGAATTTCGTTTTACACACTGTGGGATTTCAGGCGCATTAAATGTTCACTATTGAATGTAGTAGGGACAGACTCTGGCAAGGGAATTAACGGTTGAATTTCAGTTGAAAGGGCAGCAAATTCATTAGCAGTTGTAAGACAACGGATTTCAGTTTCTAAAGATGAAGCATAAGTATTCAGGTTATTTCCAGGAGAAATAGTTGTAGTAGAAGTAGAAATGGGTTTTTTTTAACAAAGACTCACTTTGTATTGTTGGTATTATTGCAGATGGGGAAGGAAGTAGATGTTCTTGAGTAGATGAAGATGACGTGGAGACGGTATACACTGAAGACGAGGTATTTGGCATCGGATTTGCAGAAGATACGGGTTTCAGATATTGTAAAGGTGGGCAGATTATGTTTGTTATATTTGGATCTGTTTGGGTAGTTGGGGATATAATTGAAGGTTTAGTAGCCTGAGCATACGTTTGGGTTAAATGAGGAACTATTAATTTGCGTGCTTCGAAATAAAGTATGTTTTTAGTGGTTTTAATTTCTTGGGGATCTGCTTTTCTAATTTCCATTGTTGGCATAATTTTGTATCTGATGGATGAGACTGGGTATGATTAACGCATTTCGGCTCCAGAGTGCAATACGTGGAAGAATGCCCAACGAAAGTACATCTAGAGCATGTTAATTGACCGCGGCAGGAAGTTTGGGATTTGAAACAGCGCAGATGGTTCGGTATATAAAAACGGATTTTACAATTCAGATATCCAGCTTTTATTATGTTTGGTAGTTTTGGGCTATTAAATGTTAAAATTAAATATTTTGTGGGGACAATTGTAGTGTCTTTTTTATTACGATTCCCCTGACCTGAGTGACACCCTATTCAGAGAAACCTTCAAGTATCTCTGACTCAGGAGTGCCCAACAAGTTAGGTTCAGAAATAACCCCGGACACGAATTCAGTGTTTTATGCGGACTTACTGTTACATGGTTATTAAGAAATGATTTCGCGAGAAGAAAGGTATGTAAAGCTGACGCAGTTTCTATTAGCAGATCTCTGGAACGCAATCGTTTTACGGATTTCGGTTCACCACCTATTTCGATGAGGGTTTTATGAATAGCAAAAGGCGATATTTTCGACATGTTATTGTTTGGAAGTGAAATAAGTAAAACTCGAGTAAGTGCAGAAACAGTATCAATGTTGAAAGTGGATAATACGAGGCCTTTACCCGAGCGTATCAGCATTTTATCCATAAGCGTGAAACAAAACTTCGTCCTGGCGCCCTCCACCCACCACGAAGTCCAACAAGGCAGGCAGTGTGCCGGACAACTGACAATAGTCAGGCACGGCGCTTACCTGGAGTACACCCAGAATATAGTGCTACAGCATCAGGGCGAGGATCCAACGGGTAATCCCACCACCCCTTATTTGCAGCACTTATCCTACAGCAGTGTCTCTTTAGGGACACCGAAGAGAGGTACCACCAGCCGATTGACAGGAACGAGCTCACTCCCGCCTCCCGTCTACAGTGAAGCGTGGGCCAAAGGTATTCCCAGGACACAATTTCCCTTTTTACGGGACGCTGCTCACGGCAAACATGTGGGTTGAAAAACCAACGGTGTTAGTCGAAAACAAATAAAGCAACAAAATCAAAGTATTTAAAGAAATATACGAAAAAGAAACTAAATTAACGCAATACAAATTATAAACCAAAATATGTTAATAAAAATTGCAAGTTTTCTCATTAGAAAAAACTAATTTGGACTAGATACTATATAAAATATTTGTCTGTGGTCTGGACGTGAAAAGAAGAAAAGGAAAATTGGGATAACAAGAAAGAGGTTCGAAAATAGAGAAGGATCACTAGGGTACCCCGGGTTCGTGAAACCCGTGTTTACCAAAGATAGTAAACCCCTTTGGAAAAGGAAAATATCACTAGGGTACCTCGGGATTGTGACACCCGTACTCCCCTAAAGAAGGTGAGGCCCCTGAGGGGGATTAATTTACTGAAAATAAATAAACAAAATACATTCTGACAGAATAAAAAATAAATACACATTAAAACACTGATATAATACACTTATAAATGTATCATTGCTACACAATATATTTTATAATTAAGTTAAAAATACCAAACTAAGAACAAGTTTAATAATTACTAGTGACCCCGTGGGATTTGTGCGGACCCCCTGGGGTTCCACCCTGGACATCAAGATTAATTTGAGGCAAAGAATCACTAAGAGCCATTTTGTATAATAATAACTTATGTTTATTATATCAATTCAAACCTCAAAAAACTCTAATAAAATACAATATTTCTATTTTACGTCAAACAAAAGGGATTTACCTTTAATATTAAATTAAATCACGAATTATAAAATTAATCAATAATTATGCGCAAGATCAAATAAGGTCTACCGAAATAGGAGGTCTGAGAAATACACGTACTCGAATTATTAGCTTTCATTAACTTTAACTAATTTTACTAAACTAACGCTTATAGTAAGCGTAAATAAATTATAGTTACCGCCTGGTATATCAGCTTTCTAATTCTTTTGTAGAATAACATCAATAAGGCTTCACTAACGTAATCCAATGGAATCCTCTAAATTTGAGGCTACCGCTGCTGGCTCAATACCCTTCATACATGCTAGCTTACAACGCTCTACTTAAATACCCTATCTACTTTGCATATCCCGTTCACTTTTTGGAGTTGATTAGAAATATACGCGAATTTATAATCCCCAAATAGACGCCTAAGAATATTAGTGGAAAGGTTCCGTACAAATTCGTCACAGATTGTAATACATAAAATTATATACAAAAAGTAACACTTATCTTGATAATGTGTACAGTTTATTATAAATCCCTTAAAACAGCGCTTCTCAAAGTTTCAATATTCACGACCGCCTCAATTCAATATTCAATAATAATTTTCTTTGCGCCCCCCTCATACAATAACAACGTATTAAACTCAATAATACTATACTTTGATGCTAAGACTACGATACGACTTAAACCTCTTAAATGCCAGTGGCGTATATAAATGTCTCGATCAGCCAAAGCGTTATTTTCCGCGAACGTATATATACGTCATTCCAAAGTATGGTCTTTTCTGTGCACTGATATCCATAAAATTATTCCGAAGGCTTCGTAATGCAATAAAAGGACTTTGGCAATGTTTGCGAGGGATTTATTTATATTTTTCAGACTATATGCTACTTTAATCCTTCCTCCACCCCAATGCAATCACATATTGCATAACTTTTAGTCGGCAATTAAGAATTTAATTCTCAACCGTACAAATTATCAAGATAAGGGATAATTTTTTTATATAATTTTATATATGAGAATCCCATGAATTCACTGGTAGTTATTTAACATGTTCTTAACTTCGTATTGTTAAATTAATTATAAAATACTTTGTGTAGCACTGATACAATTATAAGTGTAATATATCAGAGTAAATGTGTGTTTTATTTTTTATTATGTCAAAACGTATTTAATTTGTTTATTTTGTTTTTTTTTATTTTTTGATATGCTCGCGCCCCCCTTGCAGAGTTGTCACACCCCCTTATGGGGCGCGCCCCACAGTTTGAGAAACACTGCCTTAACTGCCTAAAAATTACGCTATCAGCTTCTCAAAGCCAATCGTTTTCCACGTAGCCTCGCGTATAAGATATATTGGGGGTGATAAAGAAGGAAATAATCTGAAATAAGTAAATATTTCACAAACAAATTTTAAGGTAATTTTTTTTATTGCATTCCAAAACCATAGGGAAATTTTTATGAATAACAGCACACAGAAAAGACCGTACTTCGGAAAGTCGTATGTTTACGTCAGAAGAAATAATGCTTTGGCTGAGCGAGACGTTTATACAGGCTGGTGGCACTTAAGAGGTTAAATTAGAATCGTAGTTTTAGCATCAAAGTATAGTATTATTGAATTCAATACATTATTATTGTATGAGGGGGAGGGGGCAATGAAAATTATGTTTGAATACTGGGTCACGAATATTAAAACTCTGAGAAGCACTGCTCTAAATTACCACACCACGCAAAGGGAGACTTTGAGCCAAGCCAGATTTAAAGTGCATCAGCCCTTCTACGCTGTGGATCTACAGAGACATTATATATAGGACTCAAACTCATGACACGCGTACCTTGAGCTCGAGACTAACACCATTAAACTCCATTGCCAATCTTTATGCGCTAAAAAGTTTCAAAAATCGAAAACAATTTCTTAAATCTTTTTTGAAAGATTCTCACTATAATCTGCACAGTAAACTTATACAAATTAAGTTACATATATAAAGAAGATAAATAATTATCATAAGATGGAAAATAGTAGCAAAAACACATTACATATAAGTGCAGTATTTAAATGACAAATCTTCAAATTACACATCTCTTAAAAACCTCACAGAAAATAAATTCGCCATTCCAAATAATTGCAAATATTGTGTTACATCAGTTAATTGAAAATCACTAAAATTTTAAATATAAGTAACAAAAAATGTTAACTTAATCAAGAAACCATTTGATAGTTTAAAGCAGAATTTCCAGGATGTGAATTAAAAATGCATAATTATTAAAAATAGAAAATTATACTGCGTCCAAAATTTTATGACTGCATAAAGTGTATGCGCAAACGTTTTATCTTGATTTAACATTTATTTATTATGTAAAATATGTAAGAATATAGTTATATTGCTTTATTAATAATCAATAATGCAATTAAAACAATATCTCCATATTTGGTACAAACACATAAGCATACATATAGAGGCACGCAATGGTACGTGAAGGAAGCTGTGGTGAGCGGGTGCAAATATCTTACCTCCACCACCATACGTAACGTGTCCTGCATGCCGATGGACGAGGCAACAGGACGGCCCCAGCTGCGCCTGAAAGCGAGGGTGTTTGTTTGTAGACTGCATTTACCGATTGAACGCTCACTGTGGGGGATCTCAAGATGTATTTCGCAATGATCACTGGGTCTAGAGTAGCTTCCGTTTCGGAAAAATATTTTTTCAATACAGAAACGGTTGCTCGCTGTCGAGTTTATTTTTATTTTTATTTATTTATTTGGACTGAAAGTAGTACAAAATAGCAATTCAGATTCTATTTTGGAAAAAAAATGCATTTTGTTTGGGCTCAAGTTGAAATAAATTCCAAGAGTTCATTTTGAGTTGTGCTGTGACCATCTTTTTCAATGAAGTCAAATTACGATTTGCAACGAATTTACTTTTCATTGCATTGCTGTGTTTTTTAAGGCATTTTATACTTTGTAAGAATCAAAAGTGATTCAGAGAATTTTTTATTATAGCTATCTCTCCAAGTTATTTGCTTTAGTGATATATAGGACAACCATTTATTCTTCACAAAAGAAAAAAAAATCGTGCATTTTGTTTAAAGGTATATGTCGTATGGAAGTGACAAAATTAGGAATTTCATCAAAGCCTGATGGATTTGATCAACTATTGATAAAACAACATATCTTCAAGGTCATTATACTGATGAAAGTAAGTGATTTATCAAATCCCTTAACGATTTCAATGAAATGATGAAATGAACTAGTCAGGATTTGCGTTGGCAAAATGCTGTCCAAGGGGGAGAGACGTGGAGGGCGGTCGAGTTCTTGTACTTCCTAACCAAAACAGGTAGTCTGTCAATCTCCTAATTATCAATACCATATCTTTAAAAAGAGTGGCACCATAGAATTACATAAGGATTGATATTTTAGTGTGTAAGCAACTGAAACGAAATACACATTAAAAAACACCAGCTTAATTTTATAATTATTCGTTAACTAGTTTCGAATAAATAATTTGTATATCATTGACTATTGTTGTATTACTTACGTGCATGTTAAATAAGGAACCATTAATGTTAAATAAATACTTGACAATATTATTTCATCATTTCACTGTAGCAGATCAGGAATTTGTTCAAATTCCTTACTTTTATCAGGGAAATGACCTTAAAGTGACGTTTTTTTTATTTTTTTGACATATCCCGTCGATTGATCATCTGCCTTAGGGATTTGATTAAATTCCTAAGTTTATCATTTTCCTGCGGCATATACGTATATAACTAATAGTCACTGAAATGAAATTAAAAAAAAAAATCTTATATTTCTCTTGATACTTTTAAACTCCTGATCTTGCTTTAGTTGTTACCAATAATATTTTTTTTGTATAGCTTTTTTCCTTTTAAATGTTTTTTTTTATGATCTTGAAGTGTCTAATACACATAAAAAAGAAAAGCGACTGACTCATCCCTTCATCGTGAGATCTTCGAATCTATTAGACCTATTAATTTGAAATTTTGCTGGTAGGATACTTTTGTTTAGAAGAAATCCGCTAAGACAGTATTTAGGCAAAATTGACCTTCAAAGGGAGTTGCACGGTTATTCTAAGCAAAATTTACCTTGTTTGAGCTGTTAGACCCACAGACAAGAAATGTAGCATTCATGTTTCTTTTGTTGAACAGAGATCACGAAAGAACGAATTTTGAAATAATCGACTCTCAATGAGATTGAAGATAGAGTAAAAGATTGAAAAAAGCTTATTTGAATTCTTAGACATATACACAAGATATTTGGAAAGCAGATTTATTTCATTGAATACAGACCACAAAGAACGAGCTTTCAGAAATAGACTCCTCGTGAAGATTGCATGAATTAAGACGACGCCATATATAAATGTACTTCTTTTTTAGGAATTCAAGTCCCAACCTTTTTTTTTTTTTTTAAATACGAGTTGAAATATATAAGAGTGTTTTTAATACAATCTCAAGCTGAATACTAAAACTTAGATACTTCAATAGCTTAAAAACAATATATAGTTATACAACGCCGTAGAATACCCAGCAAAGCGAAGGAATAATGCCTAGTGGAATTGTAAAATGATTTTCATAAAAAAATATTCGTTCCAAATTATAGAGGAAATAAAATGACGTGTATTTATACAACACTTCTTTTTCTCTAAATTTTTTGAATAATGTACATTTATTCTCATTTATTTCTTAAAAAAATATTCTGCTCATTTCACAAAAACACTGTTTTAGTTACATATATTAGGTGAATAAATATGAATAAATCAATATTTTTATGTGAAAAAATAAAAACGAAAATGATTTAAGTATGCCATATATTTTTTTTTTTCTCTAACAAGTTTTTTTTATATTCAGTGTTGACCAGTGGTCCCCAAACCCCAGGAAATGGACTAGTACCGGTTTGTGGATAAAATAGTACTGGTCCACACAAGTGTGTGTAACATTAAATAATTTCCATTTTACTTACTGTGGTGCAGTGTTTCTCAAAGTGTGGGCCGCCCCCCTGGGGGCGCGATAACCCTACAAGGAGGGCGCGAGCATAATAACCGGAAAGAAGTGAAACAAAATACTTTTTTCCATAATAAAAAAATTACACAACAATTTATGTTTATCATCTGGCGCTTTTCTTTTTTAACATAAAATATTACTCGTTAAAAGCAAAAACGAAACCCAGGCCCTGAGAAAAATTCTAAGAAGATAAACATTTCATCACTGTAATTATTATTGAAATACTGTATATTAGTTGTAGAAAAAAAAAAGGAAGACATGATTCACTTTTCAGCCAGGCAGCATAATACATTTGTTGATCATTTGATTGACTTTCAAACTTACTGGTATAATTTCCACATTAGTTCCGTCCCAACTTTTATGTTTTTTTTTTCGCTTGAGAAATTATAATTAATGAAGAGTTTTACGATATTTGGAAAAGAATTGATTGAGTTGAAGGATTATTTGGCTAAGATTTATTTTTATGAGTAATCTCAAACATATAAAGCATAGCGAAAAAACGTCATAATCCTTTTTGTAACATTCGTAATTTTTTTTTTCTGAATACACTTTTAACCCGGGAGAGGTGGCATGGGGGCATCTGTGATATCTATTGAAGGAAGTTAAAACTGATCAAGCAAAAGAATTCATATTATTCATGATTGAGAAACACGATGAACATGAAACGAAAGGAAAATTTTCAATTGGTTCCTAAAGAACTCCATCAACTGAAATATGAAGACATAAGTGTACCACAAGGTTCAGTTTGTCTTGTCAAAAAATACAAGAAAGAAAAAGTTCAACTTGCTATTTGTTGATCACCAAAGGTGTCACGAGTTCGAGCCCAGTACCACTAAAGACCCGTCGTGTATGGGGGAGGTGCACGTTAAATCTGTCGATAGCTCAAACATTCTCTTGTTGAGTGGTGTGGTAGTTAAAAGACACCAGCTCAAGTATCGGCCTCGTCAACCATGGTTCAAAAACAAAGTCCGTCCCTAAAAGCCCCGTCGTAGCTGAACAGTGCGACGTTAATATTCACACACTCGACCATGAAAGCTCATTAAAACTAGAATTACTTGAACAAAATATGACAGCTTTGCCAGCAAATAACATTTTTGTAATATTAGTGAAAAGAGAGAGAGTATCTCTAATTTGCATCTTTTATTAAGGTCTTGCACTTTTAAATCATTTTAGTTCAGTGTTTTATTGGAATTTTTCTCAAATTATCAAAGGAAAATTGAAAATTCCTTGAAAGCCGGTAAGTATACTTTCTCTTAATTAAATTACACACGAGAATTCCGATTTGTATCGTGTAGAGTAAAAATATTAAACAAATGATTGGGGTAACTGAGTCCCCCCGCACTACCATCAGCGTTGGTATCGAGTGCGGGCCTGCTCCCGAGTTAAAAAAATTTGAAGTCTTCTCGCTTTAAATACTAAAAGGTAACACAATTGATCTTCATAGGAATTTTATATTATTTTTCATTATTTAACATTAATTCTAAATGCGAATACTGTGAGGTTTAAAATTACAGTTCTTTTAAACAGTTTTTTACAATTATAGCATTTATCTAAAAAAAAAAATCATTTTACATTTTTGCATACAATGTCGTGCACGCAGTTTTACTCTCCTTACATTTCAGCTATTATATCAAACAAAATGTTATATTTTTTTAAAAAAAAATGAACTCGTGCCAAAAGCCGGTGTTTCAGCCAGTACACGTTTAATGTATCAGTACTGAAGAAGGTATTCAATAAATAATTTCTTAATACTAAATTATAACAAGTTTAATAATTATTAGTGACTTCCATGGGCTTGTCTTGTAGAGCAAAGTTTTTCAAAGGAAGGTTTAATATCAGATATTGACACTCTGAGTTATTTTTCTATATTTAGCTGATATCTATATTTTGTCTTCAAAGCAGCCACCGCAGAAAATCCGGTTTAACATAGGTAGGATGTTGAAAATGTTAATAGTATACGAAGTGCTTTTGTTTTCAGTGCAGAAAATTCACCATCCATATCTACCCAAAATTCAAAGAGCGATTTATTACAAAATTGCCTATTAATTTTTCACTGGATGTGAAATCTATGAAACTTTCTTCTTCGGAAGTTTAGAGCCTTTTGGGAGTATGATGAAATAGACACCTAATCCCCTCGTAATTTGCTACCAAGTTGTCCTCCTCAATAAAATATTTTTTAAAATTCTTTGCCAACATAGCTAAATGATTTTACATGGTTTAAAAACAACTTTCACATGTTGTTCTTCAGATTTGTAAGTTTTAACACATAACGAGCTGGAGCTTTATTTCCCATCATTTTCTTCAGTAGTGCTAAATCAAAATTTAACTATTTTTGAGAATGTTTCCTTGATTTAAGGGAAGTCGGTGCCTATAAAATGTTAAATTGAGCCATTTTAGGTACAAGTTTCTCAGAAACTGTTAAATATATAAACTTCAAATTTTGTCTGTATATTAATTAGGCTTTTTTATTTAAATACTAGTAAATATATTTAACATATATTGTTTACTTTTTTCAAAAAAATTCATCGTAAAAAGTATCACTTTGAAATTTTGAAAACTGTCAAATTTTTTACGATAACTGCTTTTCAGCAAAATATTTCAGGAAAATCTCCAAAAAAATAAGCTTAGTATATAGAGTTACATATTATTTATGTGCAGTAAAAATTGCATGAGCACTCATTCTGTAGATTCTGAGAAAACTGTACCCGCAGTTTGAAAACAACCATTTTGAGATAATTGCATTTTTAGTGTAAAAAAGCACTTGATCACAAAAATAATGAATTACAACAAGTATTTGCCCTATTTTATTAAATATTAGCTTATTCTCTATTACTTTTAAGGCTTTTTTTAGTTTTTTTCTTATACTTAGATTTCTCAGAAAATACATTTATAGCATTTTTCACTTTTAAGCTATCGAGGTATTTTTTAGCGTTTAATTATTTTACTCAAATTCTGTATCAATTTTTGAGGAATTTTCAGTTCTGATACATTACTTTCATCAAATTTTGACTATAAAGCATCATAAATACCATCTGAAAATGTGTCAATACATGAAAATATGGCTTTGGTAATACATGATTATACACTATTTCGAAAAGTTTCATTAGTGTTTTATATATTCACCTGTTAACACAATGTTTTACAGCAGCAGAATTAAAAATTTTCTTTAAATATTTGGTAAATGGTATTCAAAACAACAAAAACATAAAAACAGATTTCTTGAACATGAAATTTATGTATTTTTTATATGTAACAAATATGTGCAACGAAAAAAAAGGCATTGCATTTTTAGATATTTATAAACCTTTTACTAAAAAACTATTGAACACCAAAGCTTAAAAATTTGTATAAATACACAATACATATGAAATATATAGTAAAAATTTCCAGTTCATGCATACAGTAGAAGTATAGAAAAAGGAATACACAATTTATTAAAAATTGTCATTTTCTGTGTCACGACATATGTTCATTAGTGAAAAATGTCTGAGAAATATTTTTAAAATTTTACATAAAGAATGAAAACATACAATACATATGAAATATATAGTAAAAATTTCAGTTCATGCATATGGTAGATTTATAGAAAAAAAGAATACACAATTTAATAAAAATCGTCATTTTCTGTGTTACGACATGTATTCATTAGTGAAAAATGTCAAAGAAATATTTAAAAATTTTTGCATAAAGAATAAAACACACAATACATATGAAAAATATAGTAAAATTTCCAGTTCATGCATACGGTAGATTTATAGAAAAAAGAATACACAATTTAATAAAAATAGTCATTTTCTGTGTTACGACATGTGTTCATTAGTGAAAAATGTCAAAGAAATATTTAAAAATTTTGCATAAAGAATAAGAACACACAACAATATATATGAAATATATAGTAAAGTCTCCAATTCATGCATACAGTAGAAAAAAGAACAGATTACTTGAAAAATATATTAATTAGAAAACACAGTAGCTTTTGTATAAATTTTACCTCATCAAAAGATCCTGCACTGTAGCCGGTTTTTACCTTATTTTTCTTAATATTATCTTCTTCTTTCTTTCTTTTTCTTCTTTTATCTTTTCTAATTTTCTTCGAGCGTCCAGAAAAAGCATAAATTGCTTTCATTAGTCGTTCCCTATCGATAAGTTTCATGGCACTTACTGAAAATTCCCTGGTTCTACGCCCATTTTTTGAAGCATTTTTAATTTCGATACATTACCATCATTAAAGGAACAAACAGCATCATAAACACCAAGTGAAAGTGTTTCAATCTGTACAAATGTTGCTTTGGGAACACGTGACCAAACGACATTATGAAAACATTCATTCGGGTTTTCTTGTTTTTCCATGCAAACATTTTTTCAACAGATCAGGATGGGAAAGATCTCTAAATATAGGACGCATTGCTTCAACAACAGCGACTGGAAGACTGTTTTTATGTTTGTAAGACTTACCTGATGCTTCAGCCTTTTTAAATCCACACCATGAATCTTCCCGATGGGACAAAAACCATGTTGAGGATATTCATCAGTTGATAACTTATGCAGAAAAATGGCCCAGATAGCTTGCCGCATATTCTGAACACTGCTGTGATTTCTCCGAATAGCTGATCCATAGTATGACTGCAAGTTATCAATTTCATGTTCAGTCAAACGATTATTCCCACTTAAACACTTACCGTCTGACAAGATTTGCCCTTTCAATTGAGCTTTTAATCGGCGTAATCTTGTTCCCATGCGCTTCATTACATGGCCAATACACTCCAATTTTCAATTGGATATTCATTTCCATAAATGTTTTTCTTTTTTACCGCATCAAATGCTTTGCAATCCCCATCTCCTAAGTACGTAATATATCGGGCATTATGTAAAGATAATGACAGTTGAAACATTTTTAGACGGACCTTGGATTTCCATCGCTCCACTAGATCCAACGTAGTTCCTTTTACAATCCTTTTCATGAAAAGGCAAGTTTTTACAAGCGCAATATTTCGAAAGAATATCAACATCTATCACCTTACCTGTATCACAATGCTGGTCACAGTAACTACACCATTCAAGGATGTGTAACCACGCTTCTGCCATGTCCCATCTACAGCTACTGCTATATTTTTGTTACCTTCATTTTCACAAATAGCTTCCTTCGCAGCATTTTTGAATTGAATCCTCATAAACAAGTTTAGCAGCATTTAAAATGCGCTTAACGTAAGGAGAAACCTTGTAGGTGGTTGCGGAAGATTCATTACGCCGCAGAACATTCTCCCTGCTTCTGCACCTTTTCCAATTGAACGCATAGCATACACAAACCTGGTATTTATTGTAACAATTTGTGTTCCTTCATGAAAATTTGAAGAGAATTCTACACGATATGGACAAGCAAAACATTTCAGGACAAACGTAATAGCCAGTCCAGACTTACCTTTTAAAACTTGCATGTCTAAACCACTGTTGCACATTTTACAGTGAACTTCATTCTTGAAAACAAAAGCAAGAATATTCAAATTCATGATTGCATTTAAAATACCTACGCTATCACCAAAAGAAGAAAAACTCTCATTTAAATCGGGAATTTTCTTTTCTTTTGCACATGACTGCTTTGAATCATGTGCATGTTCAGCTTGAGCATTTAAATTACAATCAGTGGTACTTACTTTGCTATTAATAGTATTCTTACGTGGATAATACTTACCTTTGCGTTTCTTGAAAACTTTTTGCAATCTTGGCATTTCAAAATTTCAGAAATTTTAAGTATCGATAAACGACAAGTGCTCAAACACAACGTGTTCGAAAGCGCCAAAAATAGGTAAACAACCTTAACAGTTACACTTGCAGTTATTCTACAGTTAATTTCGTGGGCATAAATAAAACAGATAATGGCTTTGTAAGAGCATCCCAGTTTTAAAAGGCCAATGTTTACATTTCTATCTGTCAAAGTAGGCGTGGCAAATCAGTTGATTATTTTTAAAAAAACATTTTAAAATACTTCTAATTCAAAATTGACTAGTATGTTATATCATTGAAAGGGCTTAATTTGGAGATTTAAGAAATATCAAAATCTCAAAATCGATTTCTGGAAGGTGTTTACCATACCGACTGTCCTTAATTTTCGGAACCATGCTCGTCTGTGCACTTGTTGATCCTTTATTATTGTATCGTCGAATGCTCTCTTACGTCTTAAAAATGTATGTATTATTTTGTTTTTAATCTACTGCCGTAAATACTTAATTACCGTGAATTACAATTAACGTGCAAATTATAAAATGTACATTCAAGCTAGATTCGGTAGCTGTAGAAGTATCGAGTCGACCAAAACTGACTGGAATTGTACGACGAAAAGCATTTTACTTGTTTTGCGCAGACGTACCCAATAATGCCAAATGTGATGGATATTATAGAGAGCAGTATAGACTAGACTATTTTTCTAGTGGCATTTGTACTTTGAGAAATGGATGCTGAAGGAAATATATCTTTAATTAAATATATCATTTTGCGATCTGTTCCAATTAAAAATTAGAGAAAAAAAAAATAAATAATAATATATAAGTATATAATATATATTTTAAGTAATTTTCTTAAATATATATATATATATATTACTTAAAAGTAACATATACAAAATTTAATACTTGTACAGTTTATAATTGAGATCTCATTGTAGCTTTAGCATCAAAGTGCATTTTATTGCAGTAAATACATTATTGTTATACTGTGGGGGGGATAAAAATTTTTGATTGAAAATTGGGTCGCCAGTATTGAAAGTTTGAGAAACACTGCTGTGGTGTATTTTTTTTTCTGCAACTTTCCAGAAAACTACTTTTTATTCCCTTTTAAATACATTTATATTCCCTTTTGGGTGTAAATGTCTTTTATTATGAAGGCAATAAATTAAAATTATTAAATCAAAACAATATAAAATGTAAACAAAAAACCTCCCCTCCCCAGTGGGCGTCTGTAAAATTATCAAACGTTGACAGGTCCGCCGCGATGAAAAGGTTTGGGAACACTGTTATGGACGAAAACTGATAACGATAGAACTGATATAAATACAATGACAGTACTGCAGATTTTATTTACTTATTTTTAATGTGAGCAAAAGTAGAATAATTGAAAACTATTTAAATATTTAAGGCACGTTATTTCAAATGGATTCTCGATTTTATCACATTTAAACTTTTAATACCTTTAATTACCTAGTGACCGACATTCCAGCATGCGAAAATAGAAGACACAGTCACATTGCCAAAATATTATTCTCCCAAACGAATAAAATCATTTTTATAGCAGTCTAATTCATCATTCACTACCAATGTGGATTGCTTAATACAAAAATATATTAATTCATTGTTTATGATTATATATATCTTGTTTTTTTTTTAATTTTCACCATAAGAAACTGGCCCTTTTTTGTTGTAAAAATCTTGCACTATGCTTCAAGAGAAAATAAACTAAAATAAATCATTAGAAATCAATCACACATTAAATATTTACGCAATAAAAAAATGATGTTTCAATGGAAATGATTTGGGCCCATATTTATGTAGTGATAAAACTAAAAAAAATATTGTGAAAATTGAATTAAGAATATTTTTTTTGCTTAAAAAATTAATTGTGTGCAACAGAGTGTGTACGATAGTCATATTTGACGATTAGATCTAAAAAGCACAGTTTTCTTACTCATTTGATGAACTGAACTGATATGTGCCAAAACAGGGCCGATGTCAGGGTCAGATAATGTGTTTTCCAACGTTGTTAAATTTTAAACATTTTAATCATTTTGTAACCTTTTTTTTTAATTATTACAGCAAAATATGGTTACATATCACATTTATTAAATTGCATTTTATTTTCCTCCATTCTGTGTATGGTATTTTTATTTGTTTTAACATAGAATATGTTTTTTTTGCATGTGTTAATCATCTAATCTCCACCAATATTAGGTATAGTCAAAATGGTATAGTCAATTAGGCACATTCTTAATGATTGTGCATTACACTAAATAAAATGAAATGTTTTTTTTTGTTTTTCTTTAATTGATGATATTTTTAAGGCCGCTTACAGGAGTTACGTGGAACATTTCTGTCACACAAACTACAGATTAGCTTGATTTCATATTTGAATCAATTTTATCAAATATATCAGATGTACTTATTTTCTAGTAAAATATTCTCTCTCTCTTTCTTGAATAACTCACCTTCAGTTCCGTTCTAAAAGATTTTCTATCCAAACAGGCACGGAATTTTTGTTTCATTATAAAAGGTAAAATAAAGAATACTTTCAAATTTTTGCCACATGATAACGCTCCTGATTGTACATGAAAAATAATCTTAAAAGACTCACTAGCTTATATTTTAAGTTTATATAAAAACAAGTTTGGAAAAGCTAATGAAAATATTTATTTTAAATATTTGAGCATTTTGCCAATGGCACGTACCAATTTGAACGCGAAAGCCATTTCAATCTTGTAAAATGTAAAGAATAAATATTTGCTGATAAATAAAGATGCAATCCGGCATTCTCTCATCTAAATCGATTCTTCAGTTAGATCCTTCTAATAAAAGGAAAAAAAGGTGTTTATTGGATAACAGAAATTTAATTTTCAGACACTGAGTGACAGAATAGATCTAGATGAAATTGGAAATGGATTTTCTTTTTTGTTTGGGGGGGAACTCATTTATCAAATGTCACTTCGTGTCAGCATAATACATATGGACTAGTTACGCTTTCACATTCGTGTGAAAACAAATTAGACGATGTAAACAGTATTTTTCTTACAATTCAATGCATGTTTTTTAACAAAGGTGTGGTAAATTTTGCATTTTTTTAAGAAATAATTTATAACTATATTTTTAATTTTCATTTTTATCCTTTTAAATCTTTCTGAAGAAAAAAAGAAAAATAATGTGCTATTCTTTGAAGAAAAAATATTTTTAGGAGTAAGAATTAAACATTTAACAAAATATTTAAAATGTTTCTTTTTTTGTAAAATAAACAAATAACTACCAGCTAAAATATGCTTCTTAATTTTTTTCTGTATTTTTCAGTTTCTTTAATCAAGATAAACTCAAAAACTTTCCATAAACCCGAGAATATGTGTGTGCGCTCAAATGCAAAATTTGCAATTAAGTATATAATTTAGTGTAATTAAAATATGTAATAAAGAAGCTTATTAATTTTGAATCTATTGATAATAGAGTATTAAGTAAAATTAAATTAAAAGGAACAAAACATTATTTTAATTTAACAAACATTAACATATATTTTTATGAACTAATCAATAAATCATTTTGACATTTTTTGGAAGATTAATACCTTAGTCATTTATTGATATCTTAGTTATTAAAATTAGGAAATAATATATAAATTTTAATTGATTCTTTTTTCCTTTTTTCCCATAATTTTATTTAGGGTATTAACTCTTTTAATCTATATATATTATTAGTAATAATTATTTGTTTGAAATATATGAATCCAAAATCATTCCAACATTTTCAAAATATAAATTATATATCACTGCATTAATTACCTTACCTTACCTTACCTTATGATACACCTTAATTTCTCTTATGTTCATAGAAGTAGTCTTTTTAACTATACTTTAATATTTTTCAATTAATTTTTACCTTCCAAGATATTATTGAAATTGAAAATCGCCAATTTAGAATAAGAAATGAATGTAGTGTGTTTCAGGCTTCATTACTTTCCACAGCTCAAGTAGTCTCTTGGATCTGTAAAAACGATAACATTTTATAGAATTTCTTAATTTGCAGCTATTCTGTTTCCTATTTGTATGTCTGAAATAACATTAATTACCAAAATCAACTAATTGTTAAAACGCAAATTATTCTCAATTTTCTTTGAAGCAGAGATGTACACGTTTTCTTTTCTTTTATTCACGGACAATAGGGGCCCGCGGTAGCTGAGTGGTCAAGGTATCGGATCGTGGCTGGCCTCGTCACAAGTTCGAGCCCAGGACCCCTACAGACCCACTGTGTAGGGGATCGATGCACGTTTAAATCTGTCAAGATCTCAAACGACCTCCAGTAGGTGTAGTGTTGTAGTTAGGTAAAGGGTTCCAGCTAAGAAGTCATTGACGTCACTTGACCATTGTTCAAAATTACATGGTGCGTCGTCAAAAGACCTCGTGTAGCTGAATAGTGCGACGTTAATATTCACTCACGAGGACATACGGGTATCTTTGGCAATGAACATGTTGACTGGTTTGCGCATTCCTATGAGCATACCGAAACCATAGTATAAGAATGTTTTTAAGGAAAGATTATTTCTGAGGGGAATAACTTGAATCAAATATAAAATAATGCGCTTCTCAACAAGGAATTAATTCTTTCTATTCAGAGCCGTTTATAGGCTAAGACCTTTCAACCTGATTTTAAACTTACCCAGTTTCAAACTGGGCATGCAAACTTGAAAGCCCATTTAAAACGCTTCAGTTTGTCATCTACTGACCAGTATTTTCGCTCCAGTGTCACTGTGCAGAATATCAGTCATCTGATAATTGTTTGTACTAAATCATCTTCCGCGTAAGACGTACACTCTTGGATTATCTACAAAAGAACAATATAGCGTGGCATCATCCTTGCTCTGCCTCTGTCCAAAGCAAATCCTATTTTGCATTGTTTTGTGCATAGATTAATAGCATTAGATTGTAAATTTTGTCTGTTTGCTAACATTTACTGTACGTAAATATATAGATGCATATAAATATGTGTGTGTATGTATATATATGTGTGTATGTGTGTTTATATGTATATGTATGTGCGTGTATGTATGTATATACGTATATGTATGTTTATATGTGTGTATATATGTATATGCATATTTATATGTGTGTATATGTATATGCATGTTTATATGTGTGTATATATGTATATGTGTGTATGTGTGTATATGTGTATATATATATATATGAATATGCACATATGTGTATGTATGTATGTGTGTATATGTATATGTATATGTATATGTATATGCATATGTATATGCATATGTATATGCATAAGTATATGCATATGTACATATGTGTATGTATGTATATGCGTATGTGTGTGTATGTGTGTAGAGTGTGGATATATATGTTTCTACGTGTCTACCTATGTGTGTATGCATGCTTTATAAATTTGCATTTCCAAAATCTTTTTATGACCATGTTTCCTTGACTTCCCAATTGTATAATTTTAAATACTGAATGTCTCCGTTTGCATGTGAGCAATCTTGTATTTTATTCTACATTTATTGTATTTGTCTCCATTTTTTTCGTTTATTTTCCCTTTTGATTCTCATTTGTGCCTATATCATTTTACTTGAAACTTCCTACTTACTTATATTGACTTACGTTTGTAAGCCTTGTGTTATACTTGTCGGCACACAAAGCGACTACCTAGAGTCTCTAAAAAGAAAAAAAAACATATATCTGAATGTACCCCACGTAGAACTTACAAATTTTCTGAAGCTTTGACAGAATGGTCTGGCAGCATCCCATAAGTTTCTTATTGGAAATAGGTCTGGTGATGCAGTTTACAATGACATATTGTTTATGACAATCTCTTCAGAACACAGCGGTATGAAAAGAAGCTTAGTTTTCTTGAGACACAGCACTAGAATGAGTATTCATAGGAATGGTCAACGTTTAAAAGATATGAATAATGTACATTTGTGAAATCAAAATGTCTCTCGTGAAGAACCAACAAACGATGTTCGATCATCATACAAAATAGCGCACATACCGTTGCACCCTACTATCTGGATGTACGACAAAAAACAATAAATCATTTTCTTGGCATTGACCATTTTGTCTCCATACACGGTGGGGTTATTATCATCAGCAAGATAAAAGTGAGACTTATAAAAAAATGCACTGCGATATTGTTAGTTTCCATGTTGCTCTTCCTCGATATTACTGTAGTATTTTGCAACATTGATAAGTATTTAGTCTCGGTAAAGGTATCCAGGAATTCGATTTAGAAGCCTGCAGACGTTTACTGATATTATTAATATTTATAGGATGATGAAGAGAGGGCATTACTGTTTGTGTAGTATCTAGAGTGGTGGTAGGTGTGTTTTGTGCTAACAGGGACATTCTTCAATACTTCCTACTTACAATTTATTGTAGCTTTTCCGGAGACTATTTGCCTTGAGTGATTGATAACTTGTTGCACCATATTCCATTAACTGCTTGCAACAGTAATATCTACTCGACTGGTATGATGCACAATCTGACTTATTGAAAGGCCACCTCCATGCCGTCTAACGATGTTATCCTTCTCAAAGTAGTCCAACTGTTCAAAAGATTGTTGTTGTTTTTTTCCTCAGAAGCTGTTTTGAAGAGTAAAGTTTGTAATGATCCCTAAGGACCTCACTTTGAGAACTAGGATAATTAGGAGACGTAAATGAACCAGTAGCCATTTTTATAAATAACTTTCTTTATTTAGATATCTTTCTCAATTAAAATCGAAGACTTATTAACAAATCCGAATAATAATATTATGAGGTTTTAAATATAATATCTTTTAATTTAACTCAATTAATTAATAATCTAATTAATCAATTCATTAAATAACGATCACGCAGAAATTACCACGATAAGAGATCCCAGAATTATATTTAATAATGTTCTTAATGAACATTTAACTTTAATCCGATTCTTAAAGTTTTAATGAGACTTTAAATACAATTTTATATTTACCACTCATGAGTCTCAATTCTTCTTGAGATTAAATTATCAACAATATTTCAATTCAAAATCACTATAACTCTATGTCACAATGTTTATCTCCTACTGTTCTAACTTTACTATTTCGTTTGACTTAAATACTGAATCTAATCTGCATAATAAAGGAATCCTGTCCGCTTTTTGGAGTTGATTGGAAATAGGTAGGGAATTAAATTTCCCTAAAAGGTCGGTTCAGAAGGTTAGTGATAAAGTTCCGTATAGATTCGTCACAACCCCCTCCAAAAAGAAAACGGGATTTATTCGAAGGACTCAAATGTCCTGAAAATAAATTACGTAAATCTTATCTTTGTCTTACAGTACCGACGATATTAATTTCTAACTGAATATTATTGAAACATCTTCCGTAATGAAAAAGGATAAAATTACGATTTAGAATTAATTGACAAACCTCATAATATTTTACAAGTTTAAATTAATCCTGCACTCTATCCATTCGGCAAGGGGGCGTGGGAAAAACCACCCTAGTGGTGGCAAAAACCAGCCCCATAGAGTATGATTTATATACTATACAAAAAAATACAATACAATCTTCTTTGGCACTGGAACATCGAAGACTTCAGGGTCAGCTACCCTGAAAGATTGATATCCATTTGAGAGAAGTAGGTAAAAGTATACATGAAGTTATATATTTGTTATATGAATGTCATACAATAAATATCTGGTTCCTTTGCCTTCTCATTCGAAAACTTGATGCGCTAGTTAGTGTTAATGGTTAATCTATCTAACTTCGCCGCGCAATAAGGCACCAGATTTGAAACAAAACATACATAGAAACATACATAGCATATAATAATAATCATTTTGTAATAAACAGATAACACAAACAACCAAATGAATTGTCGCATCTTAGCGAAGTCATACATCGAAGTAAACAAATGCAAAATTTACAGATGTTTTCTCCAAAATACAAAAGTAACACAAAAGTCGTTTTTTTCTGTTATAAAAAAACACACAATGTAGTGTCCACTTTTGTCAGTCTTCTTAATTTTAGAGTCCGCCCGTGACTTGCTTTAATTGCAAAAATTCTTCATTTGTTCGTACCGCGAAGATAATGAAACAATACAACCTGGATTTTGTCTGTTAAATCCTATGCACTGGATCTCCATTCAACGCTTCCATACTGAGGCTTCTTCTGCGGAATATGCCGTGCCAGGTATGCCGTTGATTTCGATGTTGTTGAGGTTCTCATGGATTCTGTCTTTTTCTTGTATACGGCTCCGTAGATAGTATGGGCAAGGTCTTCTTGTATTGGTTTGATTTGACCGGATTGTTTCTCCGCTTGTTCGTTGTGTCTTCTCGTTGTCGTTCTGGTCTGACGGGTCTGGTTATCACGTCCACTAACTTCCATTCGGGATCCACTTGTAGTCGTATCATTCCTGCGATCCGGCAACTTTGATGGACCTGCAATGGACTGTACTCCTGGTGAAGAGGTATTAGGTTTTTTTTTTTGTTAGTTCTGGACGAGATCGAGGAAGGGATCGATCTCTTGACTCCCTTGCCTTTGCTCAGGAGCATGTCTTTTCCGGTCCTGATGATCAGATCCTTGTCGGGATCTCTTCTACATATCTTGGATCTTTTTATAGTTGGGTCCTTCGACGCAGTTCTATTAATTTTACGTTTATTTTTGGGGATCTCCGTGTGGTGTTACTCTGCCGTGATCTACACCTCTCACTTTCCTGACTAGAGGAGGTTTTCTTATGCTCTTTAAACTGTCCTTGATTTGATCTATTTGACCCATGACTAACTTCTTGTTCGTCATATAGAGTTTCTATCGGACTATCTGAACTAATCGTGTCTGACTGACGAGGTCGGTACACTCGAACTTGATCAATATTAACAGTTATATTTCTTCCGTTTTTCCAAATAACTAAATTATTTCCTTTTATTTCTAAAACTTATAGGGACCTTCAAACTTAGGCATAAATTTTCCCACCTGTTTCTTACCCGCAGCACTTAAGAAATGTGTTTGAAGTAAAACCAAATCGTTCACTTTGATGTGAACATCCCTCCTTCTGAGATTGTAATGTTTTCCCAATATTTATGCTGTTTTTGCATATTTCGTCTTGCCTCATCGAATAATCTTTCGATGTTATTGCCAACATATTTCGCATCCTCCTTAACATTTATGAGCTTGCTAAACGGAGTTATGATTTTCCTTCCTAAAAACAACTCAGCCGGAGTTTTATTTGTCGTCTCATTTACTGCCGTGCGCAATGCGAAAGCGAATTCGTGTAGAAATTGGTCCCAGTTTTTCTGATTTTCTTCAACAAAGAAGCTATCATTTGAACTAAATTTCTATTCACTCTCTCCGTGAGATTAGACTGTGGTCTGTACGTTACCGTTTTCATATGTTTGATGTCCAACCTGTGACTGAGATGTTCAAACACGTCAGAAATAAATTGGGGGCCGTTATCACTTATCAAAGAAATCGGAGTTCCGTAACGCGCTATATAGTTATTAAAAAGGCATTAGCTATTGTCTGGGCTGAAGCTTTACGAAGAGGAATCAGCTCACACCACTTAGTGAAGTGGTCAGTTATAACTAATATGAATTTGATATAAGTCTATTACAATTTCATTTGGATATTTCGAAACTATAGGGATGCGTTTTTATAATTAAACTTTTGACACCGGTCACAGGTTGAAACATATTCAAATATATATTTTATCATAAATGGGTAGAAGTTTAAGATACCTCTTTCCGAGATGTCCTGCCAATGGCAGTTACAATTCTTTCATTATATCTTTTCGAAGAGAACCAGGAATATAAATATTTCTAGATTAGAAAAAATACTATAGGACCATTTAAACGACCAGCTTGTAACAGAACCGTCATCAGGGCATTTAACGAATTTTTATAATTAAACTTTTGACACCGGTCCTTTATCTCCAGTATACCATCTCATGATATACAACATGCGTTAATCCCGGTTGATCGGAAAATAACCCTTTAAAATTATTAAATAAGGCTTTTAATTGCCTCTGTTGCTCGTCATTAAGTTTCGATTCTGTGAGATCAATATCAACGAGTTTCGGCTCTTTAGGCGTTTGTTTGATCAGATGATCGGGAATGATTAAGGATTTCTGATCAAAATCTAATGTTAATCGCGACGCCTTCATAAAAAAATCAATCCCTAGAATGCACTGATACTGCATGTTATCAAGTATATGGAATTCCCAGGGTTTCTGAAATTCCTGATTCTAATTTGTAATTCGACTCTACCCAAATGACTGCACGGGGCTCCTTGTGCTGTCACGACTCTGTCTTTCGTCTTTTGACGAGGTCGGTATGAAAAATAATTGCGGTATACCTCCTCCGAAATAAAAGATTTCTCTGCTCTCGTGTCCCATAGTGCGGTAATAAAGGTTTCATTTAATAGAATAGGGACATACGGTAATTCGACTGGGGTCATTCTTATAGAGGATACTCTGATAGGCCGATGATCCCAAACTGGAGGATTTTCCGTACCCCGCGATCGATTACCTCCATATTCACATCGATCGCTTATAAGTTTAAATTTCTACTTCGTTCATTTTGACCTAGAAATGAACTATTTCTCGACCCACTTTGTCGACCGCCTTGACTGTGGAATGGTTGATCCGATTGTCCACTTTGGCGTCTACCTTCGAATCTGCGATTATTTGTGAAACCTTGGTTTTCGAACCGATTAAATTCTCTTTGTGGTCGGCTATTATTGGCGTATCTCTCATTATTTCTGTTTTCCCTCCAATTTTCCTGTCTATGCCGGGTATTAAAACGATTGTTTTCATGAGGGTCTGAACTTAAATCCCTCACTCGAACCTCTGATTTGCCTATGCATAAAACGTTCTTCGTATTTATCAACGATTTGTAGGAGATTGGCAGTATTTCGTGGATGTCTAACTTCGACATAATCCAAAATTTGGGGTTCTAATCGACTGATGACGTGATCTATTAATTTTTCCTCCGACATTTCTAGTTTAAGTATTTTATGAATTTTCAACAATTCATAAATAAAGTCTGAAGGTTGTTGATCTCGTCTTTGTGATGAGGAATAAAATCGCGTTTCTAGTTCTGACCTGTTTCTGACCACGGGAAATTGTTCTGACAATGCTTGTTTAAGTGCGCGTAGTCTGTTGTCTTATCTTCAATGACTCTATAACCTAGAACTTCGAACCAGTCGAGTGCTCGACCTTTGAGATGACCTTTCAAGTAAGCACATGCCAGTTGTGCAGGTATCTCATAATACGCGAGATTATGATCAATATTCTCCAAAAAATCATCTATGTTCTCAATCTTTGAAAAATATTGTTCCGGAATGATTCTAAAAACTGGATCCGACTCTATTCTCGGGATTTATACGTTGGGCGCCATTGTAATGATCCCTAAAGACCTCACTTTGAGAACTAGGATAATTAGGAGACGTAAATGAACCAGTAGCCATTTTTATAAATAACTTTCTTTATTTAGATATCTTTCTCAATTAAAATCGAAAGACTTATTAACAAATCCGAATTATAATATTATGAGGTTTTAAATATAATATCTTTAATTTAACTCAATTAATTAATAATCTAATTAATCAATTCATTAAATAACGATCACGCAGAATTTATCACGATAAGAGATCCCAGAATTATATTCAATAATGTTCTTAATGAACATTTAACTTTAATCCGATTCTTAAAGTTTTAATGAGACTTTAAATACAATTTTATATTTACCACTCGGTAGTCTCAATTCTTCGTGAGAATAATTTATCTTCAACTACAATATTTCAATTCAAAAATCACTATAACTCTATGTTTCACAATTTATCTCCTACTGCTCTAACTTTACTATTTCGTTTGACTTAAATACTGAATCTAATCTGCATAATAAGGAATCCTGTCCGCTTTTTGGAGTTGATTGGAAATAGGTAGGGAATTAAATTTCCCTAAAAGGTCGGGTTCATAAGGTTAGTGATAAAGTTCCGTATAGATTCGTCACAAGTTGTTTCTTCTTGTTCGGACTTGTTTGTGTACCAAGAATACATTAACAACCAGTTTCATCAGTCTTTAATGACGCAATATGCTTCTACATTCATTCTTACTATGGTGCCAGATGCACCAGTATAAATAGCGAGAGCAATACGGTTTTACCGTTGCCATACAAATTATACATACAAAAATATAAGTTAGATAACAATATGCAAATTCCAACAAAAGTAATTAGTTAAACCTATAAACACACTAATTCTAACCAAAACTACGTGAACTATGATAAGATCCTTAGTGAAATGGTAAGTCAAAGGTTTGTTGATATAAATGGTGTCAACACAAATGACACTGTATTTATTTGTTTATCTCACATGGGGGAGGAACAACCATTTTTTTAAATATCATGTATGTTGCTTTCTTACAGGTGCAAGGTTTTTTTCTTATCAATGAGTGTATGTATGTGTATGCATCTATATACATTTATAATTAGGCATTAAAGTTAGAATAGAATAAATCTATATGTTATTTTTCTCTTAAGTTTTGATATTTAAAGAATGAAGCTAAAAAAATTGCATTAGATCATGCAACTCATAAAATAACTGATTGATTGGAAACAGTTAAATGATATTAAAGCTGGTTTCATATTAAAGTGACCATGGAATAGATTTGTTTTATTTCCCCCTTAATGAAACGAATAAAAGTTAAGCTAGTGAAATATTTTAGATAATTCTTGATTATATATTAGTATATAAAAAGATATCTAAGGCATGTGTTGATGGAAAATGCTTCAGTTCAAGTTCTGATCGTTCTCGCAATATCTTTAAAAAGTTAGTACTTTTTTGCGTAAAAAGTGCGTATTTAAATAAAAATTATTAGTAAGCACTTTAACAAGTCTTAAAAATTCAGATTTTATGATTTTTTTTTGTCTTTTATTCATACAAACATATGAAAAGTATGAAATTTGATTGTAAAGCACATGGTACGTAATTCTAAGAGATAATTAAAATAAATTCTGATACATGTCATTTAAATTTGAGCTATTAAAATAAAGCTACAAAATATTAATTTGGAATGCTAGTAAATATTGAGGGATTTTTCACAAATTAAAAATATAATAAAAATAATAAATTTAAATAATCAAATTATCTCTGTATGTGAAAAATGAACTCACTGTAAATATTACGTAGTATAAAGCTTCCTACAAGTTAAAATAATTTACTTAACATGTTTGCATTGTTATGAAAACAATTTAAGTTGGAATAAACTTTGAGTATTAGCATGTCATGCATACAATACTATCAGTAGTACGAGCAAAAGAGAAAAAAGACTCAATTCAAACAAAGATTAAATTAAACTAACAATACATATCACTCTAAAAAGTTGCAAGGCACATTCACTTGAAGCTAAGTCTTACAATTTCGCCATTAATTTGCATTCGAATTACTTCCGTCTTATCGTGTATGTAAGTGCTTGCGTCAATATTTACAAGATCGGAATTAAATGCAAGACGAATTTCCATTTACATCGAAGCTAGGTTTGTAGTATTGACTGCTGGTGACAAACTGATATTTAGTTGAACTTGATTCATCGCTTCCTTAAATAAGTCAAAGCATAAATTACTGAGAAAACTCCATTGAATTTCTAGTTATGAGAACGAAACGCTGATGTCTGAAGCAAGAATTAGCATGTCTCTAGAGTTTAAAGTATTTGACATTCAATTTAAGACGTTTCCAAAGCGAAGCATCTTTGAATAAATTCTGAATGGCAAAATATTTAATCACGATACGTATTTCGATATATACACAAATATTTTTTGAAAAACATTAGGTCTTTAAAATATACAATTTATATTGAATTAGAAAGTATAATCTGTAAACATTTTAAAATGTCATTGTAATGATAAAATAGCAACTGATCAAGGATTTGTGTCTAGGTTTAAGGAACTTTATAATACATTGAAAAAACAAACACAAAAAAGCAATTGTTAAAATAAAAACACTATCTTACTGTACCAAACCAACATAAAGAAAATCTTTTCACAAATATAATTAAATAATACCTACAAAATATGTGCTTCAAAAATAAACACAATATACTGATTTAATTTTTTTTAAAAAAAAGAGAAAGGGTTTAAAAATTGAAATTAATAAATTGTAAGCAACTGGTAGTAAATAACAAACACGTTATGTGATAAGGTATTTATAATAAGTAGTAAGAGTTAAAATATCAATAAATTCAAAATAAAATTGACCCTGTTAGAAAAAAAGAGAAAGCTGAAAGAGAAAGTAAATACGAAAAGAAATATAGAATTTTTTTAAAAAAATTAATAAAAAATAATCATATCAAATAATATGTAATTTTTGTTTTTAAACTATTAACTTCATCAGAATTGTTTTAACTGATTAAAAGTTGCATTAAAAATAGTTCAGTATTATATTCCTAAGAATAATGTACAAATATTCCTGCTACAGAATTGAACTTTAATACTGTTGAATTTAGAAGCAGCTCTTATGCAAAAAAATTTGCTATTTAACTTGATATGCATAATGCAACTAATTATTTTGTAAGATGGTTTTAGATAATTTTAATACCGATTAGGTAGGTGGAATAAAATGCAATTTCAGATATGGATTCCTCAACGTTAACAAAAAAGTAGAGATGAGAAATTACTATTTTACTAGTACTTTGTTTTGATTATATATATATGTGTGTGTGTGTGTGTGTGCGTGTGTGTGTGTGTGTGTGTGTTTGTGTGTGTATGTGTGTGTATGTAATAACCGAAACACTTAGCAGTTATTTATTTAAAACATTTGTAAAATATTCGAAAATTGTAATAATTGACCAGAGAAAAAAGATAATAATTTTAATAATTTACTACAAACGAAAACATTGAAAGATTTTTTTCATGAATTGAAGAATTTAATATATGCATCGTAACTTAATATCTGGTAAATATATACCTGATATTTTACAGGAAGATACGACTTGATTATAAATTTTCTGCAGCAGTTTAGATTTATGAAAACGATCATTGTTTCGTACATTGTTTTAAATCCCTGAGCTATATTTCTAGATATAATCTAATACAATATTGAATGATTATTAATTTTAAAGCTACAGTATGATTTTGGCAACGGGATCACAATTTTGAACACTGTAAAGTAAAAAATTATAGCACCTCAAGCTCCAAGCATTCACGAAAGGTCAATATCAGGACTTAAGCCTTGATAGATTTACTTTGCAGCATACCCAATACGCAATGTATTTTTACTGGCAGCAGGACGTTTGAGGACTTTTACTCGACAAATAGAGCATTAGACACATATATATGAATAGGTGAAAGAATCTGCCTTTCTTAAAGATTTTTTTTTCACTTTCATGAAAATATTTTTCACACTTAACGTTCACAGAATTTTAATTTCTGACGAAATATTTAAATGTTCAATTAAGTAATGATTCGTCATTTTTTATAATGAATCTAATAGTGGTTTTTATATGTTTCATTGATTATCAGATATGGGTTTTTTTTAAAAATCGAGTAATTAATTTTAAATAAAAACAATGCACCACTTGAAAAAAATTCGTTTTCTCAAAATTCTACAAAATTTTTAAAAACAATCCTTTTTGGAATTTAAATCCTTAAACTGATATTTAAAGGAAAAACCCCGAAAAAAAATGTATGATTGCTATTTTTGAATATGTGAATATGATTGTAGTCCATGAATATATATATATATATATATATATATATATATATATATATATATATATATATATATATATATATATATATATATATATATATATATATATATATATATATATCAGTCCATGAAAATAAAGATGGTTTTATTTTCTACTAAGTAAGAAATTTTTAAGTTTATTCCTATTATAAATGATTTATTCTTTGGCATGAAACAGTTCCGACAGACAATTTTATTATTAAAAATGAAAAGTTGTATGAAGACTTATGAATAAGTGTATAAGATACTCATTATTCTTAAACATAAAAAAAAAACACTTTTGTTTTGAAAATTTTAATGAAATATAGATTAAGGCCCTTTCTCTTATCCCTTTAGATTTTTGTAAAATAAAACAAAGTAATAAAAGATTTTTAAAAAATATATATAGAATGGAAGTGTGCCAAATTCGAAAACTTTTACACACCAAGAAATTTGGAAATAAATTTGGCCAAAGAAACGAAGTTCTACTAACGTGTTCTTAAAACCATTTTCTCCTTTACCATCAAATTAGAAAAAAGGAAGAAGAAAAAGATCTATGCTCTCAAATGCCGGCCAATGTACTCAACTTCATCTAAAAAAGCCACGGAACAGAAGAGAAATCAAATGTTTTCTAAATCAGAAAATCGCAAGTATCCATTTTTTACCCTCGAAACAAGTATCATTAATAAACTCGATTCCCCTGCAATATTTTTCACCGCAAATTCTCAAACGATAAAAAAAATTCGAATAAAAGAAACTTTGTGAATTATATTACATTCTAAAGCCCGAACTTTTCAGAAAATCTTTTTACATTCAAGATTAAAAACATTTTAACATTCCTATGCTATAAATATATCACTTATTCGTATTTAAAATCGTAAATATATTACTTATGAAGTAATTTTAATCACAATATTCTAGATCAGTGCTTGTATTTTTAAATGGAACGTTTTGTATACAAAATTATTAACATGTAATTAATTCAACACTGTATGCAAAATTATTATGTAATTCCCATGTTAAATCATTTTACGTTCTACATAATGATCTGTAGTAAAAGTATTTTAACATAATGAAATGAACTAATTATTTGTGCAAAATGTGAATTATAAATTTATATTATCATTACACAATATTAAATATCGATCATTATTTCTTTTAAAGATTACACTTAAATATTTTGCAGATCTACTGTATTATGAAGGAAAATAACCCACTGTGTGTGTGTGTTTGGATATTTTTATTTTGCATGTTTCATGAATCTTATTTCACTAGAATTTACTTTCGTTTTATAACTTATAAATGAAATCAACTAATTTCTAAATTTAAGTAGAGGAAGACTTGATTCAACTGAAATTTAAACTTACACGAAGAAAATAGTATGAACTGATTCAAAGCTGTTCCCTTTTTTTTAACTAATGTTATTGCTTCGTGAGTTTTTTTTGTTATTTACATAATTAAATCACCCATAGTTTTTCCTAAAACTAAAATGCCTATTTTAATGTGTGCATGTGTATGTGTGTGTGTGTTTTATAACGGCAAAGAACGAGGTATTTACCAGTTCCAAATAAATAGAAAAAAATTAACATATTTTAACAAAAAAAACCCTCAGAAACTAATCAAATTTTATCTTAATTATTCAGAGATAAATAAAGCAATTCATGCAATGTTTTGTAACTCCATAAAAATGCTTATTTCTTCATGTTTAAGGTATCCGACTACTTGCGACAACTTTTTTTTTAAAAAAAAAGGAGATATGGGGATTTTTTTGTGATTTTTATATTTATTTAGTATATTTTAAGGAAAAAATCCTAAAATTGGTAAAAGAAAAAAAATTATTATTATTAAAATGGGAAAAAACTAGTAAAAATGTACGAAAAATTACATAAACGGGGCCCGCTCTGTACAAAGATTTTATGAACAAATTCTCAATTTTTCAATTTTGATGTGTTACTTTGTTATTCCTGTTTGAAGTGACCTTCACGTTTATTTATTCATATTTTAATTTTTACAAATCTAGAGCACTTTATCTTAGTGATTATACAAAATTGCTTAAAAAACATTGACTATATTCGCATAAAGGACTACAAATTTTGAAATAAAACAGTTATTGATAAATCTGAAGATCAAAACACTTCTACTGTTACGCAGAACATAAGAAAAAAAAATTTCAGCTAATTATTTTCAAAACTTTTTTGAGCAATCGCTGTCCCCGATTGAGTTTTTCGAAAAAAAAACACATTTCGAGTAAAACGCATTTTAAAGTTTGACATCTTGTGTAAAGTTATGGCATTTGCTTTTACTAAAACGTTTGTAGTTTTTGTTCTAGTGGTGGGAAAATATAATACTTGGTATTGTTATTAAGCTAATAAAATGGTCTATAAAATAAAGTCAAAAATATTTGTCAATTTTTGAAAAAAATCATGCTTTTAGGGTAGTCGGATACCTTAATCCAAAAAACTACTGTTATTAAAGACTATTAACATTTTTAACGTGACAATTTTTCGTAACAAATAATACTTTTATTTTCTCTCTATTTCGCTGTCTTCTTTACTTTTTTAAATCTCGTGTACAGTATCTCTACAGTTTCAGTTTTATAGATTCCTGTGAAAGATTTTAGTTGTGAATGAAAACTTAATATAGATTTCACTAATGATTTTTTGTTTGTATAATTCATTAGTTATATTCTAAATTCAACAAATTCCTGAAAAAATTAAATGTGTTAATTACGATTGAGAGAAGTAAGATGCTCTATATCTGATTTATCATCAAACTTAAATTTTAAGCCAGACACTCTCATGTAAGTGATTTAATCCAAGAATTTAAATATCCCTTAATTGCGGTATCAGTTCAATTAACTCATCCCGATTGTTCCATTTCTAATGAAATCTTCCCCATCTTCCCTATTTTTCCTGTCGTTCTTCCCAGTCGATTGATTAGAGAGGAAGTTCATAAAGAAAAACTAAGCAATGTAGTTAGTCTCTAATGCAGCATACTTACATGACGCTTTAGAAAGTTAATGTTGGCTTGAAGTAAGATCGATTGAAAAGTATACTGCTATTCAAAATGACATAATAAAATCAAGAAAAATCCCCACAATTCTATCTAATTTAAAAGGACAATATTTCCTACGCTAACTGTGACACAAGTTACCAATTCATGTCCATTTAAAAAAAGAAATAGAAAAGCAAACTAATACATACAACCTCGAGTCTTCTAGTGTAAAATCGCATCTGCTACCCAGGCACGTTTCTCAATTTATCGAAACTTTAGGAGCGAAGAAAATAAAACGCACACTAGTTGTTTTCCTTCAACGAACTCTGTTTTCTCTCTTCCTTTTTTCCCACCTGGACCGGAAAGAGAGTTATAGGCCTCAAAAAATCCCCAGGCTCACTAAGTTCTCCTACTCCACCCTATTGCAGAGTGCTTTTACACCCCATGGGTTTTGCCCCTGTTCCGAAGTTTATTAATAAAAGATGGCGGGTAAGGAAAAGAGGCCCAAGATGTGAATTTTTGTACGGGATGAAAGAGGAAGGTCTAAACTTTGGAAAAGAGGGAATTGGGATGAATTTAATATACATTTGTTTTGAACTTAGTTGGTTTGAGAAGCAAGAGGGTAAGAAAAAACAAACATTTGCCAAACCTATGTATACATTTTTTGTATTATTTTTATATAATGATATTTATGTTTGTATCAAATAGAAATATATGTAAACCGTACAGGTTGATTCATTCCTTGGAGTTTCAAAATACTGATTTAAATTTTCAAATTGATTGGAAAACATTCATGTGACTTTTCTCATATATTTGCTGTTATATAACCTAAATAAGTTAGAACATTTAGAAATATTTTTACTTGGGCTTTTAGTAGCTTTAATATAAATATATGTTAGCTATATAATTAAATTAAGTAAATAAAATATTTTTAAAAAACACAAGAAATTGCTTTTTCTTGCTTGAACCAAGAAAAAGCAATTTCTTGTTAAGAATACAACATGGGTGAATAAAAACGAAATAATAACGACACTACATACTTGTTATGATACATATTAGAATTGAGCACTAAAAAAATGTAAATTTTGATATTTCACGAATCAATCTGTTTTCTAAGTAAAATTATTAATATTAATGATTGATTTTATGAAAATAATGTTTGTTTTGTGTGTGTGCGCGCTTATGTGTTTATTTCAAATACAGTTATTATAGTCAATTAAATTCACTGTGAAATGAAGCAAAAACATTTTACATTAGTAAAAACATTCAATCAATAAGTTTAGGAAAATATTTTAAGTGAAATTGATAATTAATACTCCATTTGTATGGGATATAGAACTAATTATATCTCGTATAATCTTGCATGATCTGTTTCAGAAAGATGCGAGAAACGAAAGATGTTGTAAAAATGTCTTCAAAATAAATTTTTCAGTTAACTACAATAAATAAAAAAAAAACTCATAAAGCAGAATGTGTTACGTGTCATTTATTTTAAAGTAAGACAAATTTCTTTCAAAGTTATTGTAATGCGTACCATATGATTTAAGGTGCATAACACCCAATCTACGTTGAGTCACATTTAGCAAAAAGACCATTGAAATATAATTGGAGGCCTAAAATAAAACACTCTTAAGTGGCTGAACGTGTAAACTAAAGTAAAACGAATGACTGTGTTAAATCATTTTGTCAGTTTAAGAAAAAAAGTTTGTTGCTTGTTTTATTTTATTTTATTTTCTAGGAGACTGTTACATTTCTTTTTTTACAATAAAGTAATATTAGCGCAAGCAATTCAATCCTGCTTATTTTTTAATGATTTCTTTAAAATTCAAAAAAACAATGAATTATTAAACGCTATTTTTATAAACCAAATTTTCTAATATTTTGTTACATTTTAGCACGTTTTTTTTTTAATTGTAAAACATATTGTATTTATAAACAAAATCTTGATGCATGTGTATAATTTAAGGCTTATAAAGTTCATCATTTCAGTTAAACTATCACAGCCAAAAAAGACATGAAAGGAAAAAGTGAGAAGACTATCGAATGAGAAATGAGTTACGAAAACTAGATTTGTTTCTCAAATGCATACTAAAAATTATAAGTACAATAGGTTTAAATATTATTTAAATAGTTTACTTTTTACTATTCACATCATGTGTAGATCTTTATTATCATGATTAATATTCACTATTTTGTTGTTTTAGTATAAATATTGTTTATGAAGGTTAAGCAAAGCAATTTAAATTAATTTTTTTTTTTTAGTTTTAGGACTGAGAGATAAATGATTTATCATATCTGAATGATAAGACGTGGTATTTGAAACGCAAGTATTCGAGTATTTTTGATTTATATCTTTAGAAATTCGGTTCTTAAACAAGGCATTTGTTATTTCATAACTTTGATAAAAATGTACACAATAAGAAATTGTATTTGTATTGCAGCAAATATTTTACATGAATCAATTTTAAATATCATTGATATTCTTTTCTGCAATGTTTACAATCACATAAATACGCGCGAAATGTTTGTAATGTAATATATTTTCATTAAATATAAATAATATGTATAAATTTCATCAGCTGCTATACCATTTATCAAAATGAAACACAATTGTTAATTTTACAAATGGAACTCTGTACTTCTTGAGTTACCACTAATAGTACTTAACATTCTTTATATATTTTCCCGGTGTCATTGCTACACATCAACTATGAGTTTTTGTACGAAATCACAATTTAAGTTGGATTTGATAATTGATTACTTTTCAAAGCATTTATCAAGTACTTAACAATAAAAACGACTATTCATCACATTACCTTTAAATCTTACACATAAAGAATAATTTAAAATTACAGCGTTGGTTGGAATACGTAGAATTTCTCCACAAGCATCATCCATTTTGTTCATGCCAAAACAACTCACTGGGGCTATTAACACCCACTTCTTTTTCTCTTCCGTACAGTTACATTAAATTGTATAAAACAACAATCCTTAACAAGCATAAAAGTCTTTTTGGAGGCAACCTTTACCGAATGTAGAAGATAGTTAATTACTGGGCTCCCTGAGCACTGTTACTGATGATGTGTCGTGTTGCATTAAACTCTTTTCTTGTGAGGAAAAGCCCTTGTACCTTTAGACACAATCGTTAACTCTGTTGCACTAATTATAGTAGTGATTCTGAGCCCCGTGCGTGACTAACAGGCAGTGATTTTTCATTATGCACTTGCGATAAGCGTTTATCACTCTCACTAAAAGGAAATGTCAGTTAATGTTAACAAACTTCAGGGTTGCATGCGTATGGAGGGAAGAATAAACTTTCCTTCATTTTCTATTAGGCGGCGGACGATTTACTTAGAGTGAAGGAATGTACTTAGTAATACTTAAGATGGTCGGGAGTAATTAAATTTCATTTAAATTAACATAATTTAATGTTAAATTAATTTCAAGAAAAATGACTACGCCTGGATGGTGAATGTTGATAATGATTGAGAAAATTAATATAAGAATATGTGTTTAGTTATAGTTCAGTTGGTTGCTCATTCAAGATTATTTAAAAAGTTTAATAATTTTATGTATAAAGGAACTTTAAACTTATTAAATAATACTTCTATATTTGATGTTTTGAAGAAAATTTCCAAGTATGAAATACTTTTATGAAGAGAATTTCTTTGCGTCAGAAATTTGCAAAGAAGTTTAAACTCCGATGTTATAAAAAAACTTGAGAAAAATTAGACATTATACATGTTTTAAGATAATTTTGAGAATTCATTTATCCAGTGATTTAAAAATTAGCAAAAGTTCTTTATTTTAATATTTCTTTTACAAAATTTTGAGAAATTCCTTATGGATTACATTGTAGTCTTATCAGTACTGATTTATAAAATAGTTACATTCATGATAGTATGTAACGCATTTTAAATAAATGAATGATGCTTACGTAAACAAGCTGACCGAGTTGACAATTGCCAAAGTAATAAGACTTAATTTAATAATTTTTAATACAAATTAAAATAGTTACAATTTCAATTTGATAACCAACAATTTAATTTTTGATTAAAACTCCTCATATTCTATACATAAATTTTAAACAAAATACAAAAAAGAAATGTGATTATTTACTTTTTTAGTTATTTAATAATTGTCCTCTTACTTTAATTGAAAAATAAATTTTCCATACCGTGTTTTATTTTTTTTTAATTAAATCTTAGTAAATTTAATTTGTTTCACCCAAATTATACTTACATTAATTTAAATAATTACCAGACATGTAGAAATGGATACATGTGTTCATTTCAATTTCGTTTTTAATTATCCAGAAAAGAAAAAGATATTAATGATGATCTTAAATGTACTAATGCATTTCTAAATTCCCATTCATATTCATTAAATGTATATATATTAATGATTTAATTCTTACTTTTTGAGCCATTAAAATGAAATACAACTAATAAAAAATATGATTTTTATCTTCGCATGGAATCATTCCTTAAAATGTATGGGAATATAATTTCCCTCTTTCATTAAATTGGATGCTTGACTTTCATTATATGCACCGGCGGCAAATTTTCATTTAACTGAGCACAGTCCTGGTACGAGAAAAAAAATGCCAACCCCGGAAGGTATATACGAAAAGAGATAGCGATGAGTTTTGAAATTTTGGCAATCTATGCACTTTTTCCTTTCGTTTTTTCCATTTCTTTTTAACTCCCAGTAGTTCCCTATTTCTATGAACCCAATGAAAGAATTAAAGATGGAAAAATTTTTCATTCTCTTCTATCACCTTCACATAATTTCGCAGCTGTCAAGGTAAAAATACCAGTCATGTTAAAGCTAAAGGACAGGTAAAGACGGTTCTGAAGAATGCTTCAAATTCATAAACTTCTTCCTTTCAATGCTGCTTTAATTATGTTCCCCTGAGGGATATTATTTTCTATCAAGCAGATGGAACTCAAGGTTTTTGAATCTGTTCGAAGTGGAAAATATTGAACCTTTTTTTTTTTTTATCTTGAGATTCCAATAAAATGGAGAATTCCTCTTGCTCAAGTTGTCTTCCGATTTAATGGTGTATTGTATATCATCGATTCTATGCTGCGATTCGTCAGCTTGATTATGGCAATAAAAATTATAAATCTAATCAGTATACCATATTGTGCAGAAGGTTATATAAATGAGATAGAATTATCAGACACATTAACACTAGATTGCCTATAGAAAGTCATTTTGACTGTTTTTTTAAATTTCAATTAGAAAAAAATTACATACTTATTGAACAGTTTCTTAGAATTTTTTAGAATATATTTTTTTTCCAAGTGAAGCACATTTTTTTAGTTATCAATATTTACTAATGACTTGTTATATGACAGTAAATAATATTAAAAAAATATTAAAAATTAATTTTAAATAATTTTTTAACATGCAGTCATTCTGACAGCTTTTGGGCATTATAAGTGCATACTAACTCTCTAGTGTTAAAAGAACACACCAGGGTTAAATATTAATATCAAGTATTAAATAATTTCACAGTTAACATTAATAAAAACATTCATTACAAAATTACCTAATTAAAAATAATATGTATATCTTAATATTAAAGTATATTTATATATTGAACGATGAAATTTTCTTTATGTAGGAATTTTGTGTTGTAAAATAATTCATATCTCTTTTTAATAATGTTTTACAAGTATTTTTATACCTTTTGGAATTCAAGAGAAAAACAAGAAATATTTGTAAAACTTACACAGATGACTTAAATGAATTTCTAGTGAGAACTTAATTAAATTGCGAATTTACATTTTGCCTAAATTTATTACTAGATTTTTTTATTATACAAGAATTGTGGACAATTCATGATTCAATATTTTTATTAAACTTGGTACTTTTAAAATAACTAAATAATTGTCTTTTATTTCTACTATGTTTAGTTAATATTTTTCTTAAATTTATATTCATTTTTATCAGATTTTCCACTCGATTCGTTCAAAAGAGAAATCACTGCTATGCAAATCTTTAAGTTCCTAAATTACGTCTATTATTCTAATAGAAAAAATATATATTAATCCTTTCATAATACATCAAAAATTGAAAAGTTTTAAAATTAAATCAAAATTGGCTTAAAAATTAACTTAAATATAAGATAAACATTTAAGGCATATTAAATACGTGCATTTATGCATGTAATGCATGCTAAATTTAATGCATGTGCTTAAAACATTTTCGCCAACTATACAAAAAAAATAATGTATTGCTAGTGAAAAAAATAAGTATATTCATTTCTTATGAAAATTTACTTATTGATATTAAACTTAAATTGAAATTAAAAAGAACTTGGCAATAATAAATTCCTCTCGGAGCAAAACTATTGTTATTCTATTATGTTTCTTCCATAAGTAGAGCAAACCATTAGTGACTAAATTTCCTTAAATAAGCGCAAGAATGAAGACCTCCTCCCCTAATTATCTTTCCTTTCTCTCATGATGTTTGCTTACTTTAGTAAACATAGCTAATACACCCCAGTGAGTGAGTGATACACCCTCTTCTTATATTTTCTTACATTTATACTTGTGTCTATGCTCACAAAAATTGTTTTACAAATTTACGTGGGTTTAGCATACACACTCACAACACATTCAAATAATTTTTTTATGACTATTTTCTATCAGTAATAAAAATAACATTACTAAATCTACTGTTTTCTAAATGCTCTGTAAATGTGAATGGAATTTTTTTAATAGATATTAAGTTCAAAGCAATTTCAGAATTTTAAGTGCTAATTGATTCAAATGTATTGTTAATGTTGATTTTTAAAAGATATTTACTTTTTTGAAAACTTCCACACCTAAATTCCATTACTTTATTCAATTGATAGGTCATCAATGTATGAAGCTGCATTGCTTTCAATGTTAAAAAAAACATTTCTATCGATTTGTAAAATGTCAAATAAGAACTTTCAGCTTCCATACAAAGCGTGAATTTAGAGAACTAATTAAGAATCGTATAATTTATACATATGAAATTACAAGAAATATTTTTTTTTCATTCTAATTTCTTTTGTTTCTAGGACTCAATTATTATACCCTGTAACACAAATCCGACGCTCCCAGAATAAGTAATACGAAAGATTCGAAAAATCGAATGAGATGATTTGCGTGTAATGAGAACAAAACGTTAACAATATCACACAAAGTGAATGTTTAGTGCAGGAAATAAAGAAAAGGAAAAAAAAATACAAAACGGAGAGCAATAAAGGCCAGAATTATATAGGTCAAACCCTAACCCAGATGCAAGCTGTTGTTAGGCTGATAATTGATTCATAGAATTAGGAATATTTATACAAGTTCCAATTCGCTAGTTAAGATCACGTGACTTAAGGACTGCTGGAGACATCTGCTACTCCCAATTTTGTTGTACATCGATATAGCAATCGAGTTATATAAATTAAATGTAGGAGAAGCATGTAGATAAGCAGTAGAAAAATGTACCATGTGCGGCTCAGTATTATCTTATAGAAATGTAAGCCTAATGTCTATGAAAAGAAAGTCATTCCTACGGGGCATAGGATACCTTCTACGTATCACTTTGGTGTAAGACTATATCAGATAACAACAAAAGGGTTCAGTTTAACAAAAAGAAATTAATCCAGACACGTCTTTTCTGATCATAGGGGCTCAATTACAAACAAGATTCAAGGTTGAAAACAAGTAAACTATAAACCAAGAGATTCCAGGTCAAATGCGCCATGCACCACAGCAAATGCATTTGGCGGCGAGCATTTGATGAGGGACAACTGGCGCAAAAGCCTCTGTGATCTCAGCTTCCACTCACTTTTAATATCATGGTCATTGTATTCTATGGCTTTTCGGTTATTATTTAGATTATTGGTAAGAATGTATTGGAGTCTGCTAGAATAATTAGTGGATCATTCAACCTTAGTGGGCTGTTGCAGCGGTTACTCAACTTACTCCCATTCCTGCTAATAATAACAGCATTCCAATTTCAAATGTCATGACTGACCCTCCAAATTAACAGCTTGTTTCTTTTAGTTCAGTGTTACCTTATTTTTCATAGGCCTATAATGTTCGTGAATATGTCTGTGAGGCGTCAATACAGTTCACAATTATGGGTAACCAAACTACGTTATCATAGAAGTTATGCCTTAGCACTGATTGTTCTCCTTTATACATCAACGACATTCTCTGTAGAAATACGTCAAAACTCCAGCTTGTCATTACTTCTTATGTTGCGCGCATGCGCAATTGCGTTCCATTCAGATAATTCATTTTTAGTCAATTATTTTTTGTTTTACAAGGTGTAAGATCTAACAACTAATATATTAAAAATCAAGATAGTTGATTTCTCGAAAAACATTTTTGTTTCAATATATTCATATCATTAAATACATTATCTTTCAGAATGCACAGGTTATTCATAAATATAATTTATTTTATATACATTAGAATAAAATATGCAGTGTTTTCAGTATTGGGATTTAATTATTTTAATGAATATACAATCACAAATCTTGTAAATAATTATGAAATTCACCAACAAAAATTTCTAGAAATAGTAAGATTACGGATGTAACATTTCCAATAACAGATATAGAATGACATGAATATATGAACTTTGAAAACACCGTCGATGAAATTTACTCATAGCGTTCCTAAAATTCACATTATACGACATAGAAAAGGGATGGTTTATTTATGAATTAAAATTATATTAATATGACATACTCTCTCTCAATATCTTTATACAGCAACATTATTAAATTCACATCAGAATTTAAAGCGAAACTTGTAGTGCTCTGTTAAGAATTCTAGAGTTCGAATTTTAATTTAAATTCAATAATTTGTAACATCAGAATTATTTCATAAGGAATTTTAACTGTAAATTGTTTGAAAATATGTAATCAGTTTTAAAGCTGAGTAACCAATGTTTTATTGACAAAGAGGAAAGCATCAACTATGTAAGGAATCAAATAACAATCAGACAAAAATATTAATTTTTGAAACTGAAACTGAAGCTTCAAAGATATTTGAATTACCCGGTATACATTAAATTATATTTCAATCCATCGATTATTTATGTATGTATACGAGTGATTAATTGTACCATACTATTCATTAAATTTGGGCAAATGTTCAGTCATTAATTAAAACTTCCTTGCATAGATTTATAATATACTAAAATATATTTGTATTAATATATTCCTCTCTTTCGTCTCTAATCTTGCTTAAACAAAGCAAATTCAAATTGTCTTATCAAACAAAAAATCAGTTTTTCAATAAAAAAAGAGATGACACAATTAAATGGACGAAAGTCCACAAATATATAAAACAAAGTTCATTTAATATTAATATTTACTACTGATTAAGGTGTTCGACTACGCTCGCAGCCGTGATTTTAAAGACGAATATTTTTTTCTATTTTTAAATTTAATGTCACTTAGATGAGCATGCACTTAAAAAATTGTCGTAAGAATATTATTAGAAAAAAAATGCTTTAAATGCAATATTTTGGCAGAAAATGAACATAGAATTACCTTTCAAAACATTCACCTTTTATGAAAAATTATTCTGTATCAATAATATTTTGCTTATATATAGCATGGACTTCTTCAGAGGGCCTGAACTAGGATTTTAAAAAATTCACATTATTTTCAGAGTTAATACCATTTGAAATAATTATCAGTGCTTTTCTGTTGAAATTTCCGGAATGTGGTGTATTAAAATATGGATAAATCCACTTCTAAATTATATATTTCAAAAATCCTAGTTCAGGCTAAGTACAAAGGTCTGAGCTATATATAGATAAAATATTTTTACAAAAGCATTTTCCATAAAAGGAAAATATTTAGAAATTTAATAAATTTATGTTCATTTCTTTGCCAGAATATTGCATTCATAAATCAATTTTAATGTGATAATATTTTTAAAATAATTGTGCAAGCGTGTATTCTAATTTACGTAACTCTAAATATTTAAAAAAAACATGTTCGTTTGCACGCATTTGGTTCTGAACAAACGTTTCTGAACGTAGATGGGTACCTTAATATTATTTTCCTAACGTTATCTTCATACTGTTTAGAGCTAGCTTATTCTTTATGCTTAATAAGGTAAATGTAGTCTCATGAAGAATACAAATATTTTTATATAATTAAAATATTGGTAATATTGATAAATATGCACATCAAAATCGTAGAGTTTATTCTCTGAAAATAAGATATTTGACTCCTTTTATCTGGTCATTTGAAGAAAAAATCAATATGCAAAAACAGAGATATAAAGACTTTTTTAAAAAACTTTTTATTTTTTGAAAATAGCATTTTTTGTTGTTATCGAAAATCTGTAAAGACTTTTGCATTAAAAAAGTTCAGTGTGAAGATAAAAATATGTATTTATTAAAAAAACTGTATTCCACTTCTTTTTCAATCTCATAAATATTAACTGTATATATTTCTGAGGTTAATAGTCAACAATACTCCACGGCAAACATTTATGCCGATTCAACTTTTGAAATATTTTAAGGAGTGGCATTTTGTTTTAATATTTTTATATCGCTAAGATAACATAAACTTTTGAAAAATCGGGAAGTAACATTAACATTTTCACGTCATAAAACACCACATTTATCAAGTGAGCAATTATGCTTCATTTTAAAATATATTATCAGCTTGAGAAAGACAGAGAAAATAATGCATCTCTAAAGTTATGCTATTACTTATTGAGAGAACATATAGAATATTCCATTCCATAAACTAAATAAAATTCTTCCCATTTAACTTCATGAATTAAGTTCTTAGTAAGTTCTGAATTTCTGCTGGAATGTTTATTTTGAAGCAAAATATTTTAAATCAATTGAATAAAAACTTTAAGGCAATAAGTTAATATAAAATCTTAAAACAAATCAATAACTAAGCTTATTTAGATAAGCAAATTTAAATGCATTGAGTAACACATAAAACACTTTCTGTAAAAATATCATTAAAACTTAAAATTTTATGGAATTATTTTAATATTATTACATCTTTCTAGATTTGTAAATTGATCATGCAATAATATATAACATGAAGAAAATACGAAAATAATATTATAAAAAATAAACTCTTTCTCGTATATACTCTCATAGTATTACTTATTTTTTGAGGATCCTACTTTTTTATAGTTTTATTTCTTTAAACTAAAACTCGATTTTTGAATTGCTAGTTTCAAAGAAATAATACACTTTTATTCAGAAAATAGTTATATTTTAATTAAAATGTATCATACAGAAACAAAGCTGTAAGAAATTCCTGAATGTAAATCAAAAGTGTATTCGTTATAACTTTATTAAATGTGCTAAACGTTCTTAGAATTAATTTGTTACCAAAAAAATAACTTAAAAATAAAAGGCCATAGTTTGGTGTGCATTAATGAAAGTTTTATATCTATAGTTTATTTTTGAATAATCACTTTTTTTGGATCTATCGTACGTTTCTCCATAAAAGCTTTTGAAGCACCGTATGTTTTCTCCAGTAATATTTTAGTTTATAACTTTAGGTTAAGTTTGTTTTTGTAGTGTTACATTTTGAAATCATTGCTTCATATAATTAAATTTTAACATTCGGTCCGTCCCTGGTTTAATGAATTCGACAAGACCAAAATTTTTTTTCGTTAATTTGATGTAATTTGTTGTAATGGAGTCCCAACAAAACACTTGGCACTTACCTTTTGGAAATTATACAAGCAAACACACAAAAAAATACCCATAGTTAGAAATTCATATTTTTTATCTAGCAGCTAAAAATATTATTAGGAATATTATTAAACAACAGTTAATTGAACATTTTTAATTACGGAATAATAGATGTTTGAAAATAATTTCTATCCCTGACTTGAAAAAGTTATTTTTCAACTTTACGTAAAAAAGAAAATAATGAGTCATTTTCATCCTTCTGAATAAGAAAGAGGGATGTTTTCAAAGTTTCCATCCATAAGAAAATGTAACAGTTTTTTAGCAGTTTCTTTATCAATTTCTGCATCAGTATCGCTGTTTATTGGCTCAAAGGAATCAAAAATTTTCTCAACTTGATAGCACAGGCAGGCACAGCGTCATTAAATGTATCATGTCATTAAAATCTTAAGGTATCATTTTTGTTGTGGATTGAGATGAGATACATAAAAGAAAGGAATGTCCTGTTCTACTCAAGACTGAAACGATAGGTTACTCTCATGAATCATCTGCCCCTGTAAAGTCTAATGATGGTCTTAACATTTTCCCGTTGAAATATTCAGCTAATAAGAAAAGTCTTTTTCTGCTCCAGACACAAATATAATATGTCATTTCGAAAAAAAAAATCTGTTACAAACTTATAAAGAATCCTTTCCAGCTGCTCAAATATTTCGTTGATTCAGGGTTTATTATCCATTAAATAGGGGTGGGGTTTGGCTTCATTTTAATCGGGGAAAGAGAAAAATTCGTTACATTGGGGCTGAATATATATTTATCAATAAACATAATTTAAGTCCAGTGGCTGAGTGATTAGTGCATTGCGCTTCCACACCAGAGGTCTGAGGCTCAAACCCTTGGATGGGCAGGATTGGCTCATAATTCTATCCCTTCATTGGGTCGATAAAATGAGTACCAAGCTTGATAGGGAACTTAACACTGGGTGTTTTCGCGTCAGTCTGACCTCCTGAACAGAATATCTGCTCATGCACTTCAAGGCCCATGTTAACGTACACTGAGGTGGGCACAGAATCCCTTGGCTATCATAAGTTAAGCTAATAAGCATAATTATGTATTTACTTAATTAGAATTTGTAATATTTTATCTGAGGATAGTCCCCTATCATTTCTTTCTTCCTTTACGCATTGTCAAACTTTGTTTGGAAGTGTGCTGCTCTCCATTTTAACAATTGTATGTTAAATAAGAATTTTTAATAAATCAATTTTTAAAACACCAAACAAAAACTCAGAAAAATACTTGCATATCTTTTGTCAAACTGTGGTCAATATTTCTCATACTCCTTGAGCAAACAATCCCTTCTCAGAAGATAAAAAGTATCTGGTAGTAGATTTTATGTTTCGTAAAAATTTTTACTGAGTGTTGCTGTTAACTTCGTTGACTCTTAGAAAAATTTCAAGCGAAAATGGGGAGAGTTACAACAACAATAAAAAGCGTGTCCTGGTGTATAAAAGCATTTATAGGATAAAAGATAATTTATAAGAGTTGTAGAAGTCATGAAGAGACTATGTTGTCGTTTGGCACCCGTGCCAAAATGGTAATCATGCAATAAATATGACCGTTTGTCCACGCAGCAAAATTAGGGCTCCTGCCAAAATGTCACCATATGTTATAGCTAAACATTATGATAATTGCCAGTCATTTATAATGATATGACATGAAAATGAGAAGGGAAAAAGCGTTTTCAAATGCTGCAACAAACATACTATTGGCTGCATTAAAATGTTGTTGCTTCCGTTCGTGTATGGAGTAGTAACTTCCTGTTAGAAACCGTATAAAAAGAAAGGAAATAACAACAGTAAATCACGCATTCTTAAAAGAAGTTCGGGTGGAAGCTTTTCTAGACATGGTAGGATTAATTCGCAACTTCTTTCTGAAACTGAATCGTAGATATTTTTTGTAAGAATTCATTAGTATGTTTAAAATAAGCTAAGTATTTTTCAAAAAACATTCATTGTGTTAAATATTACTAAAGCTTACTTAATATTACTTAAACATAGATTTTTAAAATTTTTGATATTTGATACAAAATAAATTTTATATATTTAGTAACAAAAGGACTACAAAGAAATAATTTTTAATTATATTTTTTACATAAATTGTCACTTCAGTCAATAAAACACATGTATAATATATACACGTATATATATACACATATATATATACACGTATGTGTAAATATATATAGGAAGGATAATATAAAACACATTTAAAAAAACAGTAATAAAAGCAAAAATGAAGAAAGCAATAAAATAATAAATGAATATATAAAAGTAAATAGAAAACACATATAAACAAAAACTAAGAAAGTATTTTAGCAAGTCAAAGACAAATATGGCTTAGGATCGAATAAGTGAGGTTAAGCTACTTTGTGGTTCGAACGTTTTTCGTTTGGGACTCAGTAGGTCTAATAACCAAAATTCCAGATATCAATAAAACCAAAAAATAATAACATAAAGAGAATATAGTTAAATAAAACTTCAAAATAAATTAAGGAAAAGTTAATCAATTTAAAGTTTGCAAACTATTACAGATAAAGGAAGAAAGAATATATTAAGAATTGGATACATTCACAGTGAAATTCAAAGCAATAAAAATCATAAAATGATTTTAAGACCACTGTTTTATAAGTGTTGTGGTAATTACTAATAACACCCACCAAATCAAGGCCCACGAAATTCATCATAAAAAGAGGCTGGAATTTATCAGTCATTTTGTTGTATAAATATAGATAATAAACTTAAAAACACGTCACCCTTACCAAGATGTCAAAAAAGATGCACGATGATAACACTTCGTTGGAATTAAATAAAATAGTTTGGAATGTGTGTCGTAAGGAGTAAACTGTGAGAAAATTATTCGTAATCCTCACAGCTGGATTATTAACAAGCTGACTTGATTTAATATTTCTAAGATGTTTATCATTATAGCTGTTTATGCATAATATTATCAATGACATTTTGAAACATTTATTGTAAAATCTTTCCAGATTTCGAATTATTCACATAATTATTATGCGTAATATTCTTAACTTAAAATGATTTTAGTGAAATAGATGCTAAAATATGATATTTAATGTTTGTCAAATGAGTACTCATTGCTCATTCAGTTCTAAAGAACAATAATTTGTTTTAATTTTATTGTATATATATTTTGATTTTGAAATCAAATTTTATTTAAAATATGTTAATTTAACAATTTACTAGAATAGAATGTACAATTTACATACAAGTGCATTACTTAAGAAAAACTTATCGACGTATTCGATCACAGAACCCTTCTATAAATTGTAGACATAAAGTTTAAGATATCAATATTTAATTCCATTTTATACCCTTTAAACCCAGAAGTCCAAATTCATTACTTATCTTAACACATGGATTCGGAATTCCTCAAAACTCTAACACACATTATATATATATAGAGAGAGAGAGAGAGTCTAAAGGCCCATTTCTAATTTATACATTAATATCCTTAATTATTCATTTAGGTCACTTTCTATTGCATTTTGAAGGTATCATCAAAGTACTATGTACATACACATCGTCTACAACCCACCGAATCTGAAGCATATTTATAATAAAATCCCAATGATCCATAGTTTATTATTCTATTAAAATGTTTTTAATAGTAATATTTTAATTAGGGAAAAGATTGATATTTTTGGAAAATATCAAAGACTTTATTTGATTATATGCAATTATTATGATTATTACAATTTTGCATTTTAATTTTTACCTTTATCTAATTTAATCTCAGTTTTACACTTCAAAATTTTTTTTTAATGTCTGTAATCATATGTAAACCATGAAGATCTAAAAAGTCTCTTTCATTTAAAGTGTTAATCTCGAACATAATATTTACTTATCTATCTATACCAAATGTAAAGTGTAAATTAAAATTTATATTGCAGTTTTCCCAAAATATCTTGATTTAGTTCCCATGCTCCTTTTTTATGGGTTGTCCTGTCTCTAGTAATCATATGCTTACGATTAGCTCTTCTAGTACTTGCGATTTTTTAGAAGCATTATACTGCATCTAGGTCGATATAAGATAATTATTTGTCCTCTTATTTAATTAAATGTAAGATGTTTTCATTATCTTACATTACATAAAGTTCAAAAGTGTAAGAGGAGTCAAATAAATATCTGCAAACACTTTCGAGTCATAAGAGAGAGAGAGATAAACGCATATATTTGCATAAACGTATATATATGTACTTTTTCATACATAAAAAATATTAACACATAAAAATAATACCAGCTCCAATAGAATGTACTAGGTTTACAATAGCAATGAAAAAGAAGCATAACAGTTTCATTTATTGAATGTTAAGAACGTCAAACATTAAATTATTTTATACTAATTTAAGTATTGAAATTGTCCTACATAAAAACATGCATTGAATGTGTTTTACTACTGTGCATAACTGTACGTGTATTATTTTTCAGTATTTATCTATCCCAATCTTGAACGCTTGTTTTATAAATTTCTTCTGGATCATCTTAAAAATAGTGAAAGACCCTTAAATCCTTTACATTTATACAAATTGCACATAATGTTTAATTACGTTTAACGAGCAATGTAAATTAAGGTATAAAATACGTAGTACTTAATTTTTTATTCTCTATATTATCAAAGAATATTTTTTCACAAACATTTACTTAAAATTATAACACGAAATCTTGAAATATTACCAGTTAATTTTAAGTTTATATATATATATATATATATATATATATATAATATTTTATTAGCATTATATCATTAAATTGAATCATGATTATATCATAAATACGATAAAAAAATTGTAATATAAATACCAAAAAACAAATATTATATTCTTTAAATCAACAAATGATAACTGAAGGGAGAGAATAAAACTTTTTTTTCAATTATTATTATAGTATTTTTGTAAACTCTTTTAAAAAGTAATTCTTTATTTAAAGCAGATTTATACTTTTCATGTTATTGAAATAAATTTTTAAGCATATTCATGAAAAAGCTAAGAAAAAGTAATCATTTATTAAGCGTTAAATTACTTTAAAAACAACGTACGTCCCAATGAATTATTTTGTTAACAAGTATAAAAGTGCGGTAAATTCAAGTGCATCAAGATGGCACTTAAGGGAATGATTTTACCTCTAAACAGAAGAAAAAGGAATCCTCTTTTAACAAGAAAATAATTTTTAAAGAATTCTTGATACTTCAAAAATTCAAAATATTTTTCTTTTAACATGAGTTCCCTTTTATCTATTAAATTTAATAAATGTTATTTTTTATAAGAAAAAAAATCAATATTTCAGTAGAAGCACATTTTACTCATTAATTCTATTTAAAAGACATTTAGAATGTACTTTTTTAGAAAGTATTACGGGTGTTCCATTTGTGGGATTTTAGGATCAATATTTTTATAATAAAATTATATCATTTAAAAAATTTTTGTTAGATGCTCAGCGTCGTGAAACTGTCAAAAAATCTCTTTTAATATATAATTTTTATGCCTTAAACATGATTTGTGTGTGGGGAAAAATATAAAAAGAAAAATATTTTTACTTTATTTTCCCTATGTTTAATAAATTGTGCATTCAAAGCTCCATTAAATCCTTAAAATCTCTGCATTTCTTTCATTTCAAGTAAATGTTTAATTGAATTAGATACCATAATAAAGAGAAATACCAATCAACAATAATTGTGATTTAAATAATCATTTTAAATTATTTTAAAATAACATGTAAATATATATATATATATATATACATATTTTTTTAATTTTGAGATTTATCTAGATATATATTATAAAAACGAAAGTTTGTGAGGATGTTTGGCTGCCTTTCACGCAAAGACAATTGAATGGATTTTAATGAAACTTTACAGTAATATAGCTTATACATCAGAATAATACATATGCTATAATTAAAAAAGATATTGTGTGAAGTGTCCAAAATATAAGGATATTTGTCAAGTAAGTAGGAAAAAATTCTGCCATCTGCAAGCAATCTGGCGTGCGCTGCAAAAAACGCCAGCGATTGCATATATCTATCTTTTGTTTGTGAAGAAACCCTTTTTGTTTAGGCTACGCATCTAATTAATTCCTGTGATCAGCATAATACCTAATTTCTTTATTTCAGAATAAACCTAAGTTTTGAAGGGAGAGGTTGTTATAAATCTCTCTTTACTTTAATGATTTTACTATGCACATTTGGTAAAAATTGATCTTTTTCTCTAAATAAATGCTTTTATCGGTAATGGTACTTAAAGTAAATTAACTTTCTCTTTCACACTACATAATTTCGACAAATTTTCAAAATTTGTTTGTGGTTAGAAGTTAATTATAACCATATTAATTTTAATTGAATTGACGAATATTACATTTTTAAGTATAAAAATAATAATAACTACTGTACTTTTTTAGGAGTGAGTGAATATTAACATCGCACTGTCCCGAAAAAATAGTTTATGTCAAAATTTTAGCGTCTTATGTTTTTGTATGTTAATGAAGACCTTAGAAAACGATTTGACGATTTATTTTAAGTGAACGGTGTATATAATTAATTTTACAGTGGAATATATTTAATTATTTATTAGCTCTAACGGATTAAATTTCTCAAAATAGAGCATTTTGTTTATTTATATCCCTTAATTTTCAATGTAGTGATCCAAAAAAAATATTGTAAGAAAAAAATGCAGTAAATCATAATGCGGTGGATAAAGTATTAACGTACATCGCTCCGTTACACGGTGGGTCTTACAAAGCTCTATTAAAGCTCGAGATATGAAATTAGCTAGACATTTGCCAACTTGACTCTATCGTTATCATTTCGCTATGTGTTTTATTGAATCGCCATTTTAATTTAAGAAACGGTGTTGCTTGCGAATATTACAATTTTAACATAAAATAAATTCAACAGAATGTAATGTTAATATATTACACTTTCTGATAAAAATTATTTACCCTATTTTAAGCGTTCTTTACACAAAACTTTGAACAATGTGTTACTTTTGCTCAGCAGAGATCAGCTTAAGGAGATATTTTCAAAAATCGACCCTCAAAAGTATTACCAGAAGTTATAAATAAAAAAAGAAATACTTTTCATCAGCTATTAGATCTACATACTTAAAATTTAATAAATGTGTTTTTTTTTCCTTTCTTTTTTTTGTTTAGCTGATATATGCAAAAAACGTGTTTTCTTTAATTTGCAATTCACGTAGAATTAACTCATTAAAAACTTATTTATCCTTCATTCTGTGTTGTTTAATTTTTCAGTTCACCCGTGAGAAGAACGGGTATACCAGCTAGTATACAATAATTATAATTTTATTTCATACTTTTCTTTTTTAAAGTCATAATATTATTATTGAAGGGATTTCTTTTCCTGGATTCTAATTCTTGATTGAATAGCTTTTTGAAGGAAAATTGCTAATTTTTCTTCAAATGTCATAAGAATAATAAATACTTAGAAGTATATATATATACGATTAAAATTAAAATACTGGAAGTAATTCCATGTATCCTTTTGTATTATATATTGTTACGCAGATTGAAGTTCGATGATGTTATGCTATCAGTCTCAAAGAGCAAAACAGTTCTTCAGGAGCGAGGAAAATTCAAAGTGGGAAAATGATCCTTAAAACACAGGATACAGAACTTAAACTCGCTTAATAAATCACAATAAGTTTTCATACTTTTTAGACCGATCCTGCACAATTATCGGTGTCTAAGAAAATGCAAGAACGTAGCATAAAAGTTTACTCGCGAGCAACCTTTTATCTGTAGATAAATCAACAATTCAACAGCTCAAGCCAACTTGACTCAGTTTCAGCGAAAGGATGCTATGCATAAATTTATAGCCCGCTTGACTATCTTCAAGCATTTTCTCGAAAAATCTGCTTACGTCATAGATAGTGATGTTAATAGATTTCTCCAACTATTTCTAGAATTATCCATATTTTATCCAAATCACCAAATCGTCGACAATCCGTCAAAGTGGTCATTAACTTGCGAAATTTGCTCGCCAGAAATGCTGTCTACATGGCTGTATTGCCAACACTCCACAAAGTTTTCACTGAATTGGCATTAGTAAGGAAGGGCGTTACTTGCAAATATTACAATTTTTATCGTAACACAAATGCCCCAGAAAGTAAAATTAAGGCATTATACATTCAGAGTTATTCATTCATTATACATTCAAGTCTTTTATACACTGCTGGACAATTTCTAAGGACGGATAACACTATCATCCATAGCAACCACAAAATGAAAGGAAGCAAAATGTGGAAAATTAGAATAAGTGCGGGATATTAGTAAGAAGAAGAATGAGTATGCAAATTTTTTTTTCCATGTCTGTTCATCACGTGATAGCGTTCATAAGAACTTTAAAGGTTTTGACGCGTGTGGACAGTTGTTGTTTCAAGTCAAAGTTTTACAGTAAAGATTTAATAGACGAACTTAAAGTTTTTGGCATGTCTTCCCGACATCACATAGATGATTTTATGCGTGTCCGAATTATTGGAAGGATCGAAGAAGGGCGAAAAATAACAGATGTTGCCAGGGAGTTCGACATCGTTCACAGCGTTGTTTCACGGCTGTGGAAGTCATTTAAAACTACTGGAATGTGTAGTAGACGGTACGGGGGAGGTCGTGTTAGAAGTACGACGCCTGCAGAAGACAGATATATCGTCCTATCAGCAAAAAGGAACAGGCGCACCACAGCTCAGCAGGTGGCAAATCAGTTTCTTGCTGCCTCAGGAAAGCACATCTCCCGAAAAACTGTTGCCAGACGTTTGAGGGGAGGAGGACTATACGCACGCAGACCTGTTGTGTGTGTCAGATTGACCAGACAGCACCGTACTGCCCGTTTGCAATGGTGTCGGGAGCATCATAATTGGACTGAACAGGACTGGACATGCGTACTATTCTCAGATGAGAGTAGGTTCAGTCTGTCATCGGATTTTAGACGCCAACTGATCTGGCGCGAGAGTGGTACTGCTTATCGTCCAGAAAATATCCAGGAAAATGACCAATATCCGACTTGCAGTATCATGGTGTGGGCCGGCATCATGATGAATGGCCGCACGCGCCTACATGTGGTTGCGAATGGGACTATGACGGGCCAACGATACATTGATGAAGTTCTACTTCCTCATGTTCGTCTTTTCCGTGGTGCTGTCGGTGATAAATTTGTTTTTATGGAAGACAACGCAACATGTCATCGAACTCTCGCTGTTCAGGATTATCTAGACAGTGAGGGTATTCAACGTCTCGTATGGCCAGCGCGTTCTCCAGATCTAACCCCCTATGAAAATGTGTGGGATGCTTTGGGGAGGCAAATTGCTGGTCGAAACTATCCTCGACAAACAAGAACACCCTCATCTTTGCACTCACAGAGGAATGGGATAAATTGCCTCAACAGCTGCTGGATAATGTTATGCAAAGTATGGTACAACGTGTGGAATGTTGTATCACACTCCACGGTGGACATATCTCGTACTGATACCTTTCTTTAAGGTGTCTGCTGACTTTTAGATGCATTGTTCCATTTCTCCGTACGCAGATCAAATGAACATTTTTTTTCTTTCAGATGTTTCACAGCTTTTGTACTTTCCAGAACAATAAATATTCTTTATTCTAATGTCTGAACAGTGTGGCAACTATATTTTATCCTACTAGACCTCATGTCTCGCTTAATGCTATGCTACATAGCAATTTGTGATCCGTCCTTAGCAATTGTCCAGCAGTGTACTATTTTAAGCACTCGTGACTTAAAATTCATAATTCTATATTGAAAATTATATTACAAATACATACTTATTGTCACATTCAAAGTTGTATTGCGATTTAAGAATAAAAAAAACTGCTAGCTCAGGATTTGTTATTGCCAAATATCAATATACAAATAAATTAATTTATAGTATACAATTATGTATTATAATCTACACAAGATAAATTTCTAAGTATAAATTTGTATTTAAAATATTTAGTAATCTTTTGAATAAATAAGCAAATTAAATGAACGTTATGCAGCAACAAAAAAACGTTAAACAGTTTTCGTAGCATGTAAATAAATCAGAATACTGATATAACTTAGTGACAAAACCATATTTTTAATTTATAAAGGGTATTTTATTATTTTAAGATAGTTTGTTTTGTTTTAGAGATATCAATATTGGGACTCGCATTGGCTGTAATAATTTTTAAAAAAGTGAAATAATCAATTTTTTTAGGAAGAAATCGATATTTTTAGTCATAAATTCTCAAAAATTTACTAATAATAATAAGGTAGTATAAAGTGCATTTTTTTCAAATTAATGTATTAACTCAGTGCTTCTCAAACTTTTAATATTTGTGACCTAATATTCAATTAGAATTTACGCGTTTACGTCGTGCCCCCTTTTCATACATCAATCCATTGAAATAATTAATTTTATGCTTTGATGCTAAAGTTAAAGTACGGCTTTAACCTTTTAACAGCTCCCCCCCCCCTCAGCATATATAAACATCTCGCGCTCAGCCAGTGCATTAATTGTTCCGGACGTATATATTCGTCTTTCCGAAGAACTATCTTTTTTTGTGCACTGTTATCCATAAAATTATTCCAAATGCTTTAGAATGTAGTAAAAAGACCTTGACAGAGTGTGTTACATATTTACCTCTTTCAGAGGATTTGCTTATTTATCCCTCATTTCTACCCCTCCCCTTCCTCTTTCCTGAATACACCACATACGTTCGCCTAATTGTTAAAAAGCAGTGGCACTGAGGAGCGAATAGCGTAATTTTTAATCGGCACTTAAGGAATTAATTATAAACCGCACACATTATCAAGAAAAATGTTAATTTTTGTGTAAAATTTTGTACATGACAAATCCATGGGGTCACTGGTAATTATTAAACTTGTTCTTAAAATTTGTTAGTTAATTTAGTATTCGTACTTAGTGCTTAAATTACTTATAAAATACATTGTGCAGTACTGATATATTTATAAGTGTATTATATCAATGTAAATGTCGATTTTATTTTTTATTATGTCAGAATATATTTTATTTGTTTATTTTGCGTAAATTAACAATTTTTGAAAGTAAATGCACATGCATCGATTTCTTTCCTCATTTATCATTTAAAATATATCAGCAAATATGTAGCAAAATCAAATAAAAACACACATACTTTTGTGCAAATAATAAAATTGGAGAAAATTGCCTACATTTTTTTTTCATAAGCATCATATTGTTTTCATTAATAACTTGAATAATGAAATATGTTCAAGCCTAACATGCACATTCCATATAATGATAGACGAGTCTATGAAAAATTAACGAAAATAACATTAAATGTTTTATGACACATAATATGACTAATACCTAATCTAATAACGTTAATTCGTGTTTTTTTTATTTTATTTGGTAAAAATATAAGTTATTCTAAATTTAACAAAATATACTTAAATTAAATTTCCTATATGGAGTGTAATCTTAACAAACGATATGTAAAATGAGCGAACTGGCTGTACGAAACTAGCTTGTTGAGAATTAAATACAAATATATAAAGTTTTCTGAATTTCATAGATTAAGAAATAATTAAATTTTAATGTCACAAATGTTATTACAACATTAGAATAATTACAACTAATAGACATTTTAAAGGAATTATACATATAATACAAAAAATACAATTAAAAAAACATTTTTCTAGATTATTTGAAACTTGACAAATAAAATTTCACAAATTTAACGGACTAAAATGTACCATGTGTTTTAGTAAAAATAATTATATAAAATGTATCAAGAAGTCAACCGAAGAAGACCAAATGCTTTAACAAATTAATGTTTTTCTCGTTAATGTAGATAACAAAATGAGATAATATGTGTAATCTGGGGATTAATCTCATCTGAGAGATTTAAATCAACAACTTAAAAGAAATTGTATGATGCTTTAAAAAGAAATATTAATCAAAAAAATTTAAATTTCTCATGGTTTAATTGTTGCCCCGAATTTAAATTCCAACGCGCTGGAGTAAATATATATTTCTTATATCGATATTTGGATTATGAGGGTTCTTAAATTTAGCTGCAACTATATTGTATTGTTTCACATATGTTTCTTAAATCCAAGAAAAATTCACTTTTCTTCTTGTTTTAATTTGTATGTATTTTCACATTGACTTAAAATCACCATAAATATTTTTTTAAAAAGTGAAAAAACATTATTTTAATTAAAAAATGAAACATAATTAATGTATTATTATTCAGAAGGTGATGTTTAATATATTTTTTTTAATAACATTGACTCATGATTTCTCGAAAAATTTTAAACTCACATGTTTTGGCTACACATATTACACCTTAAAAATGAATGAAACTTTAATTAAAAATTAAACTCATCGTAAGAGATAACCTTAAAAAAATCACGATATTGTTTAAGATGTTTATTGGCTTATTTATGTTATGCAGTAATTATTTATTAACAAATTATTAACTTTTTTTTTCTTTAAATATTTTTCTCTTACATTTAGGTATCAACCAAGAGATATCGGTCATACAACATTTGGTTGAATAAAATGGTTAAATTATTGTTTTGACTTTTTAAATGCAATTTCTTTCTGAGATTTCAAGTACAGTTTGATTGAGTTTCTAAAATTTGATTTATTTTATCTAGCCTTTTCTTGCTAGTTTCAAAAAAAGAAAAAAAAGCAGAAGCTGTCGCGGTACCTACGGAAAATTTCATTACCTACCGTAGAAATTCTTATTCCTTACATATCTAGGTCAATACTTGGTGTACAAAACTAATACAACTGTAAGGTACGTCATGTATATATTCAGATCTTGTCCTAAATCTTATCTCTGTCCCGCATATTTTTACAAACTTAAAAAAAAATCGATGGGAATGATGTTTGGAAACGTGCGGTCGAGCTCACCCTGTCCATTTTCTACAGAACTTTTAAACCAGGATTTCACTTTAATGCAACGTCACGGCCCGATTCAGACTTCCTAGCTCTTCTACTTCTTACTTTATGACGTAGAAGAGGGAAAAAAGGGGAAAAAACTTTTCTAAAAATGCGACGTTTCGTGACTTGCGGGAATTCGGTCGTCGTTCTTTTCTTTAAGGCTATATTTTCCTTTTATAATTTGGGAGAGGGTAAGGCAACTCAGAGATGTTCCGTAGCTCGTTTAGGGAAAGTTTGAAATCATGTGAAAGAACTATTTTGCTATGAAACCATGTGCTTTAGGGAAAAAATAATAATAGTAGTAAAATAAAATAGAAAGTACCAAGAAGTTAAGTTCGAATGCTTTAATAGATGAAATATTATTCTTTTTTTATCATCTTTTATGGAGGTAAAAAAAGGCTTTCGTTTAATACTAAAAGATAGTTTCTTTTACCTTTATTTTTTTTCGTTCGAGAGTTTATTTTGTTATTTAGCTTAAATCGAGCAAACAAAAAGATTTGTTGAAACAATATGGGACATATTTAAAATAAATGAATGTTGTTTATTTAAGGTATACGCCTACGTTCGGGATAGTGATTTAACAAAAAGCATATAAATGGATATGTTTCATAATATTTAGGGCCACTTAGAATAGAATACATACACTCAGGAGCATTGAAAATAGCGACCCAAAAAGAAGCATTGGATTAAAATGAAATTTAAAACACGTAATGGCACAGATTAGAGATCCACTTGATCTCAAAAACGAGACAATTAATCGAATACAGGATGTGCAACGACACAAATACTAGGCGACTTCAACAGCGCGTTGTACCACCTCCAGCTACAATACATGCCACCACAGGGTGCGGCATTGAGTTGAATAGACACCTAATGTTGTCCTGAGGTAGATGGGCCCACAAATCTTGAACATCCAACTCTAAATCATGTACAGAGTGACACGATGACATCTGCTGTTTTAGCTGATCCCACACGTGCTTTACAGGGGACAAATCGGCAGAGCGGGCTAGCCATGGAAGAGTCTGAAAATGACGTAAGAATTCTTGAGCAACTCTTGTTATATGCGGACGAGCATTATCTTGCTGGAAAATTGCTTCTGAGAGACCATTTAGGAATGTTCCTATATGGGGTCGAAGAATATCATCAACGTAACGGTAGCCCGTTTAGATTCCTTGCATCACAATTAAAGTGGACCGGCTATCATAGGCTATGCCCCCCGACCATTACACCAGCTGTGCGGGCAGTGTGACGTAGAACACTGTGGGGGGAATTGTATCGCTCACCAGGGAGCCTCCACACCCGTACACGGTTATCATCTGTCCATAAAGAAACCGGTATTAATCACTAAACACAACCTTTTGCCAATCTGTGACATTACACATTGATCTGGCTTGGCACCACTGTAGAAGCAGTGGCCGATGTTCCGGTGTTAAAGGGAGTGCACGGAAAGGGCGCTTGGATTTAAAATTTGTTTCTGCAAGGTGTCTGTAAATTATTTGTGGAACAATTACTACGCCTACGTCTGCTCGTATCGTTGAACGAGTCACTGTAAGGTCCACAAATGCTTGCCGCACGATCCTTCAATCATCTTTCCTCGTGGTCTTCCTGGTCGCTCCAGACCCGGTTTTTCGCAAGTGGGTATCTTCTCGTGTCCATTGCTCCCAATAATTTCTAATGGCACACTCCGAACGATCCACCTGGCCTGCAACACGGCGCGTCAACCAGCCTGCAGTTTCCATCTCGATGATCCGGCCCATCTCAAACTCGCTTAACTGTGAGAAATGTCTTCTAGCACGTTTACCTGGCATGTTTCGCTTACCAAAGACTTCCTACTATCGGTGGGTAATCGTCACGTTGATGAATCTTCGAATTTGCGCTGGCTTATATAGCACCATCTTCCTGATTGTAGCGCCACCTCGGCGTGTATGAGCATGCGTATTGGCACAAAACTAGGATCATTTCCATACCAAATTACGCTGTACTTATTTGCAACGTTTCGCGATTGTACTTAACTTCCTTTTTGGGTCACGATTTTCAATGTTCCTGGGTGTATATAAAATTGTTTTAAGGACATTATAACAAAAAAATTATTTAATTACAATATTTTGGCAAAAAAAAATAACTTAGAATAACCTTTATTCAAAATGTTCTCCTTTTACAAAAAAATACTTCGATAATAATAATATTTTTCTTACATAAAGTAAAGCTTTTCCAGAGAATCAGAACAGGGATTTTTGAAAAAATTCACATTATTTTCAAAGTCACCACCGATTGAAATAATTATCGGCGTTTTTTTTCTTAAAATTGTCCCCCTCTGTTGTAGTAAAATATGGATAAATCCACTTCTAAGCTATATAATTCAAAAATTCTAGTTCAGCCTATATGCAGTGGTCTGAGCTATATGCAGGCAAAATATTATTATAATTAAAGCCTTTTTTATTAAAAATGATTGGTTTGAAAATTGGTCATTCTATGTTCATTTTTTGTCAAAATAGTATACTTAAATATTTTTTATTGTAATAATAATCTTAAAATAATTTATTATACGTTTTTTAATTTAATTGTCCCTAAATATTATAAATATTATCCATTTATACGCTTTTGCGAAATCACGGTTCTGAACGTAGTCGGATACCTTAAATGTTTATTTGCAAAAAATCTTGCTCAGGGTGTATTAATACGTTGCGTTAATAAAGAGTGTTTTTTTCCAGGTATAGAAGTTTAAATTGGCATTACTTTCCAAGATAGCGACCGATTTAACAGCTGTCAAGTGATTTATTCTCAGTTTGGTTTGGCAATTCATTAAAACGATCATCAAGCAAAGCGTACATTCGTCGAATGGGCCCACAACGAGATTGCCGTTGTTCCTGATTTTCATAAGCGAATTGTGTTTAGCGATGAAGCGCACTTCTGGTTGAATGGCTACGTCAACAAACAAAACTGCCACATTTGGAGTGAAGCTAATCCACAAGTGTATGTCGAATTACACTTACACACCTCTGTGATTTATCAAATAAAAATGCAGATATGATTGATATAACAGTAAAATATTTTAATATATTTTAGTTTTGGGCTGGTGAATTATCCTTCTTCAAAAACGATGAAGGCATAATTTTCAACGTTACAGATTCAATGGTGATCGGTATGAGAGCCAAGTCGTTATTAATGAGGATATATTTTTAAAAAGACTAATATATTAACAATCAGCTCTGATGTCCAGGAGCTATGTATTAAATCCAACAACACTGGCGCAACATATCATACAGTTAATCGTGCCACAATCGATTTATTGAAAGACACGTTTGGTGACCGCCTGGCAATTTCATGTTTTAGACATGCCTGAATTGGCCTCCAAGATCTTGTGATTTAACACCGATTTTCAGAATATTTTCTGTGGGGCTGGTTGAAAGTTATTGGACTATGCGGATATCCACAAACGTTTGAAACCCGTTACATCCAGAAAACATTCGCCGTGTTATGGGCCGATATACGTCCAAAAATGAAGGACAACGTTACATCAATGGTGGACGATTACTAACTTCCAGATTGAACAATCATGATGCCAGCCGCTGTGGTTCATGCCAAATCATACGGCGCAAAATGTAAGCTCAAGCCACAATATCGTTTTCTAAACGTTTTGGACCTGTGAAAAAAAATTAATTTAACAATCGAATATTTCTGTGGGGTTGTTTTATATGCGGAATGCCACAAAGTTCTATACCTTTTAAAAAAAACACCCGTGTTATTTTATAAATTGGAAAAAGTCAAAAATTACGTCCAGATTGATGCATAAACCGTGGTAGTTCTGAAATATAAAACTGTAATCACAAGTATCTTTCGAATAAAAATAATGCAATCGAATATTACATCGTTGTTTTTATTGCAATTTGTCTATACCTCTGAAAAAACACCCTTTAGTAATATTATAAAGGGCTTCTTTTTTTTCATTTTTAGATTATCTTTCCTTGTTAGAGATTCGTGATTTCTTATACATTTCAACAGATTCATTGAACTGCAAGTTAAATTTTTTGGGGGGTTCCATTTTGTTACATAGAGTATTAGCTAAGTTTATATGAATTTCAACTTTTTCATTGTATAGTGGAGCTCATAGACATAACAGCTGACTTGATCCTTTGTAAGTCATAAAAAATCCTCTTCATAGGAACTTTCAAACCTTATACATATATAGAAATATTTACACAGATTACCTGAAATATTTTCGCAATTACTTTCTTACGACTTATTACTTATCTATTATTAGTTACGGAATATTATACTATAGATTTACTGATCAAAATGACAATATAAAGGAAATAAATTACAGACAAAACTAAAAATTTATTGACAACATTAATAAGAAATGTAAGTTTATTGAAGTGATAATTTAGTGCAAAAGACCAAAGCTATTCTGTTACAATGCAAATATTTATTTTCTGTATTCTTTCAGTTTGTAGGAAATATACTCGAAACTTTCGTATATATACAATTGAGTTTCCACTTTCAAATATTTCTAACAAGTTATTTTTTCCTTTTGATAAATCAAACAACAATTTGCCTAGTTTTTTACAACGAATATTTAATTAGTGTCATTGAGTTAGTTTGGAACTAAAGCAATTTTGATATTCATAATTTTAAAGATTCAATTTAATTAAAGACTAAAATATGATGACTAAAGGGAATAAAATAGCTCATTACAAACCGAATAAACATATTCACTTTGATTAAGAATAGAATATTATTATTTTTAAACTATACAATCATTCAACCATTAAAGTCTAAATTTGATTATTCATAATGAATTTAAGGGCCAATTTACTAATATTCTATTGGTAGCAAGAAATGAAATTGCATGTTACACCTTTTCGTTCTGAAATTTTATGCGAATATTACAAGCATGAATTTCAGAGCTTGTAAATGCAATTTATTCAGAGTTTGTAAACTTCTATTTCTATTTTAGGAACGCAATAAAGAATGAGAAGATATATAATCACGCATTTTACATAAGTGATTGTTTAACAAATGCAAATGCAGAGAATTAAATCTTAATTAATTTAGCTTTTGAACGCATTATATGGAAACAATAAACATCAATAGCGTATGTTAAAACTGATATTGTAATAAATGCATTGTTTACTTGATTGTTACGTGATAATTACTTTCAAAAAGTGTCTGAGACTACCGAATTCAATTAAAAGGGAAGTAAATACATTTTTATAAGATACATGAAAAAGAACCAATTAGATATAAGTGGAAAAATGATACTTTAATGTTACACTAATGATAGAGAATTATTAATATTAAGTTACTAAGAACTTTAAAAATAGATATTTTTTTTATGTACTGCATGTTCCCGTTTAATGTCAAGATATCTCATTAACATGTCCTTAAAATCGAAGTAAATTAAATGTAAGACCTTACTTTTGCAGTTTAAACCTGCTAGAACTCGGATTTTAAATCCCCAAATCATTCAAAATGCTAACATGTGCGACCTGTGAAGTTATCAGAAATTCAAGACAGAATAAATATTATATTTCTTAAACAAATATTAAAGAGATCTTACTAAAAATTTGATTTTAAATATTCATGTTTCTACAATCTTGATGTGAAAGAAAACTGTACATAAAAAAAACTTGAACTTCCTCTCTCACGAGCCTTACATACATTATCACACATGCCAAACAGTTAAAATTGAACTTGATATTGGCTTTAGTTAAATGTTTAAAAACTCGTTTTTTTTTCTCTATCCTAAAAAGATAGAGAAAATTACAAGAAAATGATGTACGAGTTATATAGTTTAAAGAACAGTATCTCTTACAAAATACCTTATATTGTATTTGACAGTTTTCATTCCTTACAAGCTTCATAAATAATAATTAAGTGTTTCATATTAATAGCAATGATTTTGAAGAAACCACCTATCATATAAATAACTATTCAGTAAAGTGCATATTAAATTAGAGTAATTTGAAGCCAATTATTAGGGATAAATTCCTCTGCACTTTAAATTTTTAGAACCGAAAATTAATAATAATTTAAACTTCGTTTTAATTCAATTTCACATTAAATCAACAATCATTTAATAAATTTGAATGCAATTTTGTATAAACTAATACGATGAGAGATTACTTCTCCAAATACACATTTTGGAAATACCTAGAAATTACTACATATATAAATTGAATTCAGATATACGAATTTAACATTTACAGAAAGAAATTTCAGAATAATGATGTAATTAGTCTTATAAACAAAGTCATAAACATCAACGTCGTTTATAAATGTCAATAGGCTGGCTTCTTAGTTTAACGATATGAATGCGCAGTTTGATTTCATTAAGAAATACTAATGCCAGAAAACTATTTACAGTAATTTACTTGCAAAACAAACTTCTGCAAGTTAATGCACACACAATTTACAACGTTATTTAAGCACATTGTTTATGCAAATAGAATATTTAATTATAAAATGCAAATCACAATTTCTAATTTCTGCGCTATGTGAACGCATAATGGGATGTTCGCTATTCATAACTGAATGCTGTATGGTTGATATTTGTGTCTCAGACATTATGTTTTCTGTGTAAAAATTGGTTATTGTATTACACTTTTTCCAGTTCATACAGTATGGTGTAAGATAGTAATTTTAGATAACTTCAACTATTGTGTGTGTGTGATATCAAAATATATATCTTTATTTAAAATAGAAAACTAAATATGTTTTTTTTACAAACGTTTGTGAAATTACATAAATTTTTAAGAGTAAAACCTTAAAGCTGAATCAAAATATTAGCCACCAAATTTTATGTGATACATAGTTTTAATTCATATGGTCTGGAAAGTGCCAATATTATTAGCAGAGTATTAAGTAGCTAAGTTTTGGTATTTTGAAAGGAAATTGTTAAAAAAAACCTTTCAACGAAATCCATTTTATTAGAGTACATTTTATTTAAATAGATATGTATATTGAGATTCGATACATAATTATAAATTTTTTTGAGAAACAAAACATCTGTTCGGTTTTTTGAAAAATAATCTGATATTTTTCTTTACATTGTTTTTCTTAGCATCAAATTGACAACAAAGTGTTCGATGTCATTCCTTCTGTTGTTCATTTCACCATTGAAATGTGCATTGTAATAACTGAAAGAACATATTTTTCATAATGTTCCTCATTTCGGATGATGCGGTATTGGGAAATGTATCATTCATTTCATTTTTATCGTCGGAATCTGCATCAATGATATTTTTTGACCTTTTATAAAAATCTAAAATGTCTTTTCCTGACATATTTGGGGCTCTACACAAATTATAATCTTCTACTTATCAAATTCTTCCGTTGATGCAGTGGGACAGTTCATTTTGACAGGTGTTTCCAGTGATTAATTCATTTCAACAAGGAAATCCTTTTCGTGTTAAGGGAGAAATTCATGAAAATACATACTAGTTTGTTGAGACGGTAGTAATATGTTGAGGAAAAATAAATCCATTAATTTTTCGTTAGATGGCTGTAGTGTCGATATCTCGTGAAGTTCTGATCAACAACTTCAAATTTATGCTCGTTGTCAAGATGACATTTTACACTAAAAAATTATTTTGTATTTTTTGTTTGGTCCATTCAGTTGTATGAAAACGATCGTGGTTACACTGCGGTGAAGCAGCTCAAACGGTGGCTAAATCTGGACTAACATCCAGGAAGGCTCTACTGTGTATTCGGTGGGACTTGAAAGGAATCCTTTTTTTTTATTAGGAGTTTTTCCGCATAACCAAACACTAAATTAAGATCTCTACTGTCAACAACTGGACCGTTTTAAGCTAGCAATTGACCAGAAATGACCAACAGAAGATGTTTTGCGTTTCATCAGGACAAAGCCAGGACACACACTTCTGTAGGGACTCCTCAGAACCTCTGGAAGCTTGGTTGGGAAACTTTAATGCATCAACCATATAGTCCGATCCTAGCACCAAACGAATACCACTTTTTTCTCGTATTGCAAAACTTCTTGAGTGATAAGAAATTGGGATCAAGAGAAGATTGTGAAAATCGATTACTAGATGTTTTCGCCAATAAGGGTCAGGACTTCTATGAGAGAGGCATTATGAAGTTACCTTTAAAATGGCAAAAAAAATTATAAAACGAAACGGTGCATTTTTAACCCGAATTGAACAATCGGAAGCATGTTAAATAAAGACATGATTTTCATTTAAAAATAATTGTTTTTTTCCCCAACATAATATTTCGTGTTAATCGATGTTTCACCTAAAGCGTTTTCGCGTTAAGCATATTTCAATTGTATTACAATTTAGTGAACCAAGAAACATCAAACATGATCCTTTAATTTCTTTAATTTAATTTTATTTTTTTTTCTCACAGAAACCTTTTAATATTGAAAAGTCAAATTCATTTACCGTAAAATCCGGCGTATAACGCGTACCTATACTTCCAGGATACATATTTTAGCTTTTAGGTATATTCGCTGTATAACACGCATCCTATTTTTGGAAAGGAAACCTGATACGTATATGCCACGGTCTTACGTTTTTAATTCATTTATTCAAGATATCCCTGACTTTTCAAAAAAAATTAAATATATTTCTAGAAAAATCCTTTAAGTTCTCTCTCTCTATCTCTCATTAGATACATCATTTCTTTTGAATGAACAGTATTACAGTCTATATAGCAATCTAATTTTTTTTAATGCTCGTATTTTTTTTTACATTTTTGAAGCTATGGTTTTTGCACCCGCGTATAACGCGCACATATAAATTTCGATCTTATTTTTTGTGTTCGAAGTGCACGTTATACGCCGGATTTTACGGTACTTATAATGCAAATACACGATGTTAAATTATCAAATGTAGTTTAGATTTTTGAAAACCTCATTTTGATGTGCATTTAAAAGTAAATTATACCTAAAAGAGTCCTCTCATTGTATGCACATAATAATTTTATATACTTAATTTTTTAAGTCAGTATTTATATGAGTATGCAATAGTTTTTATTTAAGACAATTTAGAGATCAACCTGCATTTTATTTAGAAGTATTAGAAAATATTTTAAATAAGCCTTTCTTACCCAAATAACTTTAAAATAGATTTTCATCTTCCTTTTTTGCTATAATTATTACCATATGATATAATATAGAGAAGTAAAAAAAAATAATCACTATATAATGAGGTACATTCCAAACATGAATTTATTTAAAAAGTTACATATTTCCATTTAGATCATAACCGTTGTAAATGTGCTAAATTCGGTTCTGTAGCATATCTAAAACATCCGTCAACGTTAAATCATTCAATTTAATGTTATCCACTACGAATAATGGTACTAAATACAGAGTAAATCATCAGTTGGTTTCTGATTCTCGGAATAACCAATAAAGAGTAAAAATTATTCAACTATATAACTCTCTGGATATATCAAGGCTCCCATATAACAAATAAAACGTTTCCTTATTAAATTACAGCAGTATTGAAACTTCAATGATTATGAATTCGCCAAGTGAAATCACGAATAGGTTATTGCTATTATACATATAAGTTGAATGTTTATAATAAATGTTATATATATATATATATATATATATATATATATATATATATATATATATATATATATATATAACAAATATATATTAATTGCAAACTAAATATGTAAAATATAATTATCTAAGTAAATTTATTTTTAAAAATATTTCTATTTTGTATTAACTATTCATAATTTTGTTCATTAATTTATGTAAAATTTAATTTGCTTAGTTTATTTTAAATATCTTTGTTCTTAGTTTAATTGCAATATATCTATCTAGGTGATGCCACGGTTTTTTTCTTCATTTTTTATATTCCAATTTTAACACCATTTTGTGTTGGAACTCTACGTAGAAGGTTGCATTTCTGTTTTCATGGTTAATATTTTTACATGTAAGTTTTTATCCTAATTTTCCCTATAGAAAGTTTTCTTATTATTCTTCTCTTTGAGAGATACAATAATGTTCTCTTTACATAATTTCATTTTACTATAATGTCAGTTTTATTAACCACGTGTTAGAAATAGGCTTAACTATACAAGATGGCTCTATTTTTTTTCCTTCTGTCAAAAATTTCTGCTGTACGGGAAAGGTGGATCCATAAGGCATTGCTAACCCTAAATCACTGGACTAATTCAGCAACTACTTCAGAAATCATAATAGGTCTCCAGTTTAGCCCAAAGACTTTTTGTATCTACATTTGTTGTGTCTCAAGAACACCAATTTCTTCCTTTTTTGGCATTGTAGGTCTTAGATCTTCTTCATTTTTATTTTATTATACTATATATATACTAAAGGATGATTGTCTAAATGTACCTAACAAAATTATGGATAATTTAAAATATTTTTGCTTATGTATAGTTAGTTCTGAATTTGATGTTTTATGAATTCATGTTTAATTCTTGTAACTAAAAAAAATAAATAACTACATTTCTTTACTGTCCTTCACACTATATATTTTGATTCAACTATATTAAACAAAAATAATTTCCTTTGCATTTATGTTTTAAAAATATGTCTCCAGAAAAAAGTTTATTTGGGGTCATCAACAGCAAAAATAATTTGCAAAACTGTGAAAAGATAAAAAAATAAATTACAAAAAAAGTGTGTGCTTATGACCACACAATAGAAGGGATAATTTCAAATTTTGTAATGTTATTTCAGGAATTAGTTAGGGGAGAATAAAAAATAAGGGGTTATTAATATTGTCCTATCAAATTATATATTCATATGGCTGTACTCATAAAGTAATATTTCTGTTCGAAATATACAATCATATTTGTGAATTAATTGTATTCTAAGAAAGAAACAATAGGTTTATGGTAGCTGAAATAGAATATAAGTCCTTTTTAGACTCAAAATTTTTTTTAAATATTTATATTAAAAAAACCCTCTTCGTCAGGCGTTGTTCCTAACTTCCTAGTGCTTCATTTGACACAATTAAATTGAATTTTTATTTTAAAAAATCAACTAAAGGTTTCGATTTGTCTTTTGAAAAACCTACTTAAAAATTCCCACTTAAAATTATAGGTCATTTGTTCAGAAGACCCAATCCGGCTTTGTGAATTTTGATTGTAACTTTACAATATTCAATTCTATCCATGAATTAATTTAACCAAAGCGATAGTATGACAGGTAGTTGATTGGGAAGAGAGGAATGTAGGTGAAAACCTTTAAAAAGGATTTAATCGGAAGATTTATATCACATATACTCTGGCTTATACTAGCTGTTTGTCATTGTATGGCAGTTTTGTACAAATATATCCGGTGCTACTGCAAGGAAAGTCCTCTTAACTATATTTTGTTTTTTTGTACTTAAATTATTGAATGTGACTTTTTCTTAATACCTGTATACTTAATTTGTTATTTTAAATTTTAATCGTTTTAATTTTCTTTTTATACTCAAAGTATATTTAAGAAATGTGATTAATAGAATTATTTGTTCTCTGCTGTTCCGAATCGCTTACAAAAATAGATTTTTATTCTTAAGATCACTAAGCTAATGATAATTATACTATTTACTTAGTTCTACAAAAATTTGCCCTTTTTCTATATTTTATGTTTAATTTTAGAGTGTAGGATTTTCTCTCTAAGCCAATTTTTTTTTTAAAAAAAATTACTTTTTTTTTAATGTTTCAACTAGGATTAGAAAGAATCCCACATTCATTTCCTTAGAAAGAGGAGGGGGAGGCCCACTTAGATCGAAGCTAGGGACTTTACTTTAATGGCGTATTGGTAGGGGGGGGGAACTACCGGGTTGCATAGTGGCATGAGGACACATCCCTTCTTTCCTTTTTAGAGGTGTGCATGTCCGACTAAAGACGAAAGAGCTGAATGAGCGTTACATACCCGAGTGTGACGTTCTTTCAAGTTCACTCTTCAGCAAAACGCGCCAATAGAAGCTATCACATCAAAAACGGGTAAGTCACATATGAGGTAATTAATTATTAGAAAAATTAAAAAGGAATATTAAAATTTAAAACACATAACTTATATAATATATTAATAAAATACCTTCATAAGATGAAAATAAATGGCTGACAAACTGTTGAATGTGTAATTATTTTAAAATAACATTGCTATAATCTAAAAACTTTTTTCTACAGAACTATATGCTCAGAATTCCAAACAAATGTTTTTAATGTTTGTCAATACAATGTTTTTAAGGAAGTATTTTTAACTTAAAGGGAAATCTATCCACAAATTAATTTATATTTTTCTAAGAAGTAACCGAGATACTTCTTTGTCTCAAGTTTACCCTGCCAAATTAGTGTTAATGTAAAGTATGTTATATTGTATAAGTTTTTTAATTACAATTTCTTTTGTTGTGTTGGAACTTAATTTCTTTCATAAAAACTAATTGCTCTTGTACATTAATGAGATAGAGTAAAATTATTTCGATGAAAATGCTTCTGCAATTTTTCTTTCAACGAACATTTTAGGTTAGAATTTTTGTTAATTATCTTGTTCTCTTTTGCTTTTGTGTAGTTGTATTCGCAATTATCTAAAACGCTACAAATTTAAATAAACATGTTCTTTGATTTAAGCTACAATTCTCCAACTCAAAAATTTTTTTAAGTATTCCTCATCTTTTGACATTTAAACATATTATATAATTATATATAAACGTAAAAGTGTTAATATTTTCAGCTAAAATAGTCAAGGCGCAAAAACTGACTTTATCGTGACAGACCAACGAAGCGGCAAAAAATCCAAAAGCATGACTGGATGAACAAAAATAACTGCCTATATTGAAATAAGACAGCTATCATTCATGTTATAAAATAAGATTGACAAGAATACATTGATGCAACAGAACATTATTTGCTTGTTTTGTTACCTCTCAAATGTTACCTTTTTTAAGGAATATGTTACTGGTAGTACTCACGAAGAGAAATCTAGTTCCCCTAATAAATACAATAACTACTACTTTTTGTTAACTGACTATTAAATGCTATAGAAATATTTACTCCATAAGGTATTTTTGGAATATATTTTTATTTAAAAGTGCATATCAAGAAAAGTAATGTCAATTACAGTTAATACGAAAGTTATTGTTTGTAGATGGGACCATGATAGATAATGATATTTAAGACACTGAAAATATATACATCATATATTTTTCTGTCAATTTTGTTATTGTTTGATATGATAGTTTTTTTCCAATATATACAACAAATATATATCATTGGTATACTACAATTAAAACAAATCTAATATAATGAAAGTATAGGAGTAAACGTGTAGCGGCTGTCCGGAAAAAGGTATAGATTTAAAAGCACCTAGTGTACAATGGAGTTCCATTTGTATCAATTTATATTTTAGAAATATTATTATTATGTTTACTGCTGTTATTTAGCTCATTATTATTGCATTTTTAACTTTTCCAAATAATTGATTCTTACATACTGTGTGTGATATGCGTTTTCATATGATATGCAATCGGTTTTACACATAGGAAAGTAATGTATAGTTCACAAGAGTATAAACTCATGCCAGTGACTCCACCTTAAAACTAGAAGTCAAATGCAAGGATCTTTAATTTATTACCGAAACAAAATTTTATTTCCCACAAAACATTTATTTTCCCACCTTGAGCATTCGCGTATAAAGTTAAACACACACACACACACATCTAATACTTTCTCAAAAACTATCATTCAACTTTCAGTTCCCATGCTTTACTCTCTATTCGAAATCAACTAAAAAACAATAATTTAGCAATTATTGAAATAAATCTACAATCCAATTAAGAATCCTTACAATTGGCATTGGTTTGCTACACATAAAAGATGTCGAAAGATGTCTTAATGGAAGAATAAAAAAACTGTTTTCCAAAACGCTTCCTTCAAATCGTCACATGGTATTATGTATTTGCGTGAGTATACAAATTACTCATATACCTCTTATTTCAAGTAATCGACTTTTTAAATGCTGTAAAATTATGAACTCAATCCTTTATGTACACCAGGAGTTACGTAAAAGGTTACAGAAACGAGACAGATTCTTGCACGGATAAATGATGTTATTTAACCATTATTTAAACAGTAATTGAAACCACATTGAATTGAAGTACCTTTAAAACTATGCATTCGATACAACTAAATGCATTCGATACAACCGTTGCATATTTGATCATTGATTACTAATTTTGCTCGAAGTGAGATTAGAACACATTTTCGCTTTATTTTAATAAGCTAAACATTCAGAATGAGATCTTAACTCTGTATGTATTGTATTTCGAAATTAAAATCTTTAATTTGTTTAAGCAATCAAATATGATATAAGAAATAAATTGGAAAAATAAGAATATGTTTTAAAAAATCTACACACTTGGATTATCAAATAAAATTAAATGCCCCAAAATAAAACATTTATTTCTCCCCACGCAGCCTGATTTTTTTAAATGATTCCCTGGAAATTGCATGTCTTGGTTCCATGTTAGTATTTACTCATTCAATACTAAACTTTTTATGTCTTATTTGTCTTATAAGTGAAAGGAGAAAAAAATAATTTAGAAAATTCGATTCGCAAAGGACCCTTTGCCAATTTTAATTAGCATGCAAATATATTTTTTCACGATACATCTGGATTTTTCCCTTTGGTAAAAAAATCAATGATTCTGTCTTTGAAACACTGAAGGAAATAATTATTTCTTCTCTTTTCGCAATGGAAAACATTCTGAGGGACATTTGCTTAAAAGCCTCGGAGTTGTTTTATTTATTACACCTCCATCACTAATGAATACTGGATAGCCCTGACGAATAAAAAAACTCAAGAAGAGAGTTCTCAGAAGATTGCCCGATTAGATAATGTCAGAAAACAAATGCAAGCTCGGAGACAAAGAAAGACTCGAAAGAAAAAAATATAATTGTAGGAAAAAAGATACGAATGTTTTGTGAATATATCTCCTATATAAGATCCTAATAATGTATGTAATAATATCTATATAATGTTGGAGAATACAGCATATTTTACTATACATTGGAATTTCAATTAATTGTTTTAAGATACATCATTTTAAATAACGATGTATATTTTTAAATTTTTTTTCAGTTTAAAGTACTTAAAATATTTATTTTTATCTAGTTGTTTCCTGTTGGATATTGTTGCATGTTTATCATGGGTTTAGCTCTCAAATTGAGTATTGCACTTTGTTTATTTTTAGATTGTTGTTTTTGTTTCATCGACAGACCAGCCACGCTTATTTCTTTTTTACTTTTTTTATTTAACCACACAACATATATATGCTATTTACAAGCGCAGCAAATTTTAAGTAATTTTTATTGTGAGCTTTGAGTATTAGAGTCCTATATTAATGCTCACGTCTGAGTATTAAAGAGAAATTTTCTCGTCTATATCGTTCCACAGAAAATTCTCAACTGCCGGCACAGCGCGACAAGGAAGAATATTTGAATTTGTGCGCATGACGTTGGTGCGCATGCGCCAACACACTTGCTTTAAAAGATGATTCCTTTTGTGAAAGTATATGTGGCAATTGAACAAAATCCGTCAGCTTCAAGTTTAAGTGAATGTATGCAAATAGTTATTACTTTCTCTTATATTTAAGTATCTTGCACAATTATATTTAATTTTATTTATACATTAGAGTGAATATGCTGTATATATATATATCTTCAAAAATATGTAAAGTGCACATTTTCCTCCAATGTTTTGCATATTGTATACGTATCAAAATGACACTTGCACAACATTCAGGAGTTAGCAAGTATATTGTACCGCATACTAAGCATAGAAATAACATACAACCACGTTCTAAGCAAATATTTTATAAATTCGTTTATAATGAAAAATTCGTGGTCATATTTAATTACTTTATAATAGTTAGCTACAAATACTTGGAAATTATGTTCTCATTAATTAATATGTGAATGTTATTGTTCTGGTAAAGATTTTTAGCGTTAAATTATTCCCCAAGTCGCAAAAAACAAAGGTCATGAATAAAAACGATTAGCGATTGACCTGAATAGGAATCCTGTTTCGTTTTTATTCTCGAGAGCATGAACTTTGGACACAAAATTGGCCAATTCAGATCACCTATTCCAACCATGACTTAGTCGCCTTGGGTCATCGTCCCAACCATCATCCAAACAGTTCGCTGTAGTGGTGATCCAGAAATTTAATTCTAAATGGCAGCACAGTCTAACACTACTTGTTGAGTATGCATTAATTCCATACAAAGTCTAACTAAGGCAATACAGACCAGGCGCACACATCAACCAGACCCGCCGTCTCAACAAGAGACTGTCTTCGATGTCAACGGAAAACGTTCCAACCACACTGAAATCTACTGCAGATGTATATCATTTACATTATAGATTGGAAAAACAACCTTCTTAAATTATCACTCAGAAAGTCCACAATTTTTTTCTCTTCTCTATAAAGGGAGCACTCGCCTTCTTTTTCAAGTTGTGAATGGCAAAGGACAGGAATAAAAGAGCTTATGACCGGCACAAATACAGATTTTCTTCCATCACAGTACTAAACCGCGTGAACTTTGGCCCCAAGGGATACCAGTTGAAATCATCCTACCCAAACTAAGACAATGTATCAATATGTCATCTTCCCCTGCGTCACCAAAACAGGTCGCTAAAAATTTATATATGTATGAAAGTATGTATATATAACTAGTACCTGATGAGAAAGAATTTTAAAAAAATATTATTTATATATATATAACAGGCAAAAACAAAAATAGTAGCAAAAAAGTGCAATAGTAATAAGTTTTTAAATGATCGCAACTGGATGATTTTTTCCATAAAATAAATATCTATAGAATCACAAGTAAAAAATGTCCATTGCCGCTCCTGCACTTAAATTTATTAGCAATATGTAAATAAACGAAATACACTTATAATATTAGGTTGGGAAAAAAGAAATCCATTATTTTGCAGGAAATTCAAAACTTTATTTAACATGTTTTGGATTGTCCGATTTGCGTCAAATACATACCGTTTTATTGTAAATTTTGTTGACATTTAGAAAATAGCTTCGTATTGCCTCTCTCATAGAAGTATTGACCTTTATTGGTGAAAATCTCTTGTAATCGATTTTCATACACTTCTCTTAATCCCAATTTCTTATCAATCTAGAAGTTTTGCAATGCGAGAAATAGGCGGTAATCGTTTGGTGACAGGTCTGGACTATATGATGAATGCATTAAATATTTCTAATCAAGCTCCCAGAATTTCTGGCTAGTCACTAAAGACGTGTGTGGCTTGGTTTTATCCTGATGGAACACAACACCTCTTCTGTTGGCCAATTCTGGCCATTTCTGGTCAGTCACTAGCTTCAAATGGTCCAGTTGTTGACAGTAGATATCTGAATTCAGAGTTTGGCCCTACGGAAGCAACACATAATAAATTATTCCATTCCAGTCTCCCCAAATACACAGTAGAACCTTCCTGGATTTTAGTCCGGGTTGAGCCACCGTTTGAGCTGCTTCACTGCTCTTTGACCCCGATCGTTTTCCCACAATATTGTCGTATGGGACCCATTTCTCATCCCCAGTCACCATCCACTTAAGAAAAGGGTCGATTTCATTCCGTATGACCAGGGCCTCGCAGATGGAAATTTGATCCATCATGCTTTTTTGTGTTCTTTGGTGTGGCACCCAAACATCGAGGTTTTTTTTTTAATCCAACTTTGGTCAAATGGCTTAAAACCATTTTATGGTTTATCATTAGCTCCTGTGCGATGCTACAACTACTAACATGCCGGTCAACTTCGATTATTTCTGTAAATTTATTGACATTTTCGATGACGGGTGCTGGGTAAATTTAACATCAAAAATGCCGAAACGGAATCGACGAAACCAAAATTCCACATAATTAACTGTTACAGTATCGAAACCATAAACACCATTCAGAATTTCAGCCACCTGGCTTGCATTTTCGCCTTTATCAGAGAAAAAACTGTAAAATTTACTGAATTTTCTCTTTGTTGATTTCCTTTTTTAACATTCTATACCTCACAATTGAATAAACCAAACAAAAAACAGCAAAATAATTTTTTTGTGTAACATGTCACCTTGACAAGGAGCATAAATTTGAAATTGTTTGGTCGATACTTGACGAGATATTGTCACTACAACCATCTACAGAAAAAATAATGGATTTCTTTTTCCCCAATCTAATATATTAAATTGAAAATTTGAAACAAATGTCCAGGAGGAATGTGATAACAAATAAGGAAAATGATGAGAAGATATGTTTTCCTTAAGAAAAAGATTTAACTATAGTGAACGTAGAATAAAATAGACGCATACTTTTTAAAACGCCCATTTATTTTCTTTACAGGAAGAAATATTATTGAATTTTGTCAGTAAAGGTGCATTGTCAAGTCTTTTCTACCTCAATAGTAATCTGAAAAATGTAATCGTTTCTGACTGCTTTTCTAACAATGGGGAACTAAAGATAATGTGTAAGACGTCCTGCTATATTCGGATTAGGTCCTGCAGGAAAAAAGATGTGCTCTTATCGACCATATCATGAATTTCACAGATGTTTTTCGTAGTTAGTTGTCTCGAACTTTTGAAGTTCCATTGCAAATGTTTATTGTGAATTATTTAGGGTGGTGTTGACAAATTGCTTCATTTAACGAAGTAGTCAAATATAGAAAATAGAATGAGTTTCTAATTGAATACTCTTTAATCCTATAAATGCACATATTTTCAGTTAAAAAAAGACGCACTGATTAGTTGAATGGAAAGTAATTTATGATTATATACTAATTTTATATGAAATATGTAACATCTTAGGAAGTGCTTCAAGACTTAATTATTCTGTAACTGTTCATATTAAATTAACATGAATTATATACAAAAATATGTTTTATTGAATCCACCATTAAATGTGGTAAATAGCACAATATAATATAAATTGTGTATAATAATCATGAGCCTTTTTTATTTAATTAACTGTCGAATAATTTCTTTCTTAAATCCTATTTCTCAATAAAAAAAATCAAAACTTGTTCAATTTATTTTTTGAGATCTTTCAGTATTGGGTGTTAGAATTTTATATATTTTTAAAAAGTTACTTGGGGTCGACATTAGAAATCCTTCATATTAGAATTAGTCCGCTTGGCTTTACAATTACTACGGGTGTATCCTAATCGTAATAAAAGTTTTTGGAAAATTCTTAAGTTATTATAATCCGTTTAACTCAAGTTCCATAAGTTTTTTTAAATACAGAAGACACGGTACGATGTTTAAAATATATTGATATCTTATAATGCGAACTCTTCTGAAAATTATTCAATATAGCTAGTGGAAAACCCACGTTTGGAATTAAACTCTTAAAATAGTGCAATGAAGTATTTCATTTTCACCGAAACTTATATGTATAGGTTATATATTTTTTCAAGTATCAGGTGACAGGAAAACTATAAAATAATTATTAAAACCCACAGTTAAATTCTCATATTAGCACAAGGCGTAGTATTAAAAGTTGTGAAAAGAAAACTAGCGGAAAACGTAAAACAATTTAAACCAGCGTGGGGCGCGCCCCCTTGGGGGGAGTGGTACCTCTACGAAGGGGGCGCGAGCATATTAAAAGTCAAA